>SJXQ01002882.1:245577-265709 GCA_006408695.1 Aepyceros melampus
GGATGAGATGGCTGGATGGCATCACGGACTCGATGGATGTGAGTCTGAGTGAACTCCGGGAGTTGGTGATGGACAGGGAGGCCTGGCCGTGCTGCGATTCATGGGGTTGCAAAGAGTCAGACACGACTGAGCGACTGAACTGAACTGAACATGGCAAGCGGTTAATTATTATCTATCAATATTATTTACAGTGTTAGCTCCTCCAAAGTAATTTTGGTAGTCTTGGTTTATTGTTGTTGTCTAGATGGCTGAAAACACAAATCAGACTGAATTATTAGGTTTATTCCACAAATATTTATTGAATAATCTTATGAAGTACAGTGCTTGTCAAGATATGGGAAGTCCCTTTGCTCATGGATTTTACAGAATAGTGATAAATATCTGTGGCGATTGATATCCACAGTAATGAGAGGGAATTATGTCTTGTTTTCTTGATACCTTCCAAATGAATGTGAATTTTATATTTAAAATTCCAGCTATTTCTGAAGAAAGTTACTATTTACAATGAGATCATGAAATTTTGCTGGTATGGCCTTTATCAGTTGCAATTTACTGTCATGCACAAACTAAAATAAGCAATGTTGGAATAGTGGAGTTTTTGTTTTGTTTTGCTTTTCTGCAGCATTCTGCTAAGCAACAGTAAATAGTTCTTTAGTAAATATAACATTAAGTTAGATAAAAGAGTAAATACCAGCTTAATCATTAGTTCAGATAACTAGTAACATTTTAAAGCCTTATAATAATTCATTGTCACAGTAAAATAAAAAGTGGTCCTGAAAGGACAGAAAATCATCATGATTAAGGGTAATTTGGATAAAATGTTAACTGATTAGAAATAGATCCTGTTATATCCTGGTGTTAAGCATGGTACAATTTTCCAGGCTGTGCTGTCTCATTCTGCAGAACTGTCATGCACTGAATATTTTGATCCTCCTTTACAGGCTGTAACACCCACATGATGAATATTCCCACTGTGTCTATGCAGATTGCCTCTTCAGTACCTAAGAGGGGAAGTCGGCATTGTTTGTTACAGAGCTCTGAGTATCTACTTCAACGTTACAGTTAAATGAACCAACATGAATGTTTGTGTCACCTGTATGATAATCAGGAAGAAAGTATTCATTTATTCTCTTAAACTGTACATTTATTAATGTTCCTGAAATGGATTGGGGTTTTAAAGTAGCACATTTGTGAGATGTAGGACACTCAAGTTTCTCCACAATGGTTGGAAACTGGATGCATGCATTCCCTGTCTGCCTTCCAAGGAATCTGCATCCCTAGCAAATAAGATCAAACTTTTTTTCATTATTACATCATCAGGGATGTACAATGGTGAAGTGATGGAAACTGATCCACCCAGAAGGCAGGCAATAAGCAGAGAAATTGTCTAAAGAGAATTAAAAAGCAATAATGGTGAACAAAAACCAGCCTACTTTTTATTATCACCATGCATTGGCTATTCTAAATAATGTCAAAAATAGTATTCTGCAGCTCAAATCCTTTTGTTAGGATAAGTTCTAAATAACTGTGGTTATTGTTGTATTGTTACATATCATCTGATGCCATTTTTTGCCTGTTGTTTATAACCAACCGTGTTAATTACATACATACATGCAAGTTCAAGTGTATGAAATATTTTCTCCACATTTCCCATGTATTCTTTACATTAGCAAATATGCAAAATGCAAGGAATTCTTTTGAAAGGAGAAACGAACTCCAGAGTCAGGAAATCATACTTGATTAATTCAAATTATTATTTTTTAAATCTCATTGTGACAAGAGATATTCTTTGGTAACTTTAATCTGTACTTTTCTAGAAACATATGGGCATTTTAAAACCCCTGTCTCATAAAATATAACACAGCTTCTTAAGACAGAATTAAGGGAAGTTCTTTGAGAATTTTTTTTAATATAAATTTATTTATTTTAATTGGAGGCTAATTACTTTACAATATTGTATTGGTTTTGCCATACATTGACATGAATCCACCACGGATATACATATGTTCCCCATCCTGAACCCCCCTCCCAGGACCCTCCCCATCCCATCCCTCTGGGTCATCACAGTGCACCAGCCCCGAGCATCCTGTATCATGCATTGAACCTGACTGGCAATTCGTTTCACATATGATAATATACAGATTTCAATGCCATTCTCCCAAATTATCTGACTCTCACCCTCTCCCAGAGTCCAAAAGACTGTTCTATACATCTGTGTCTCTTTTGCTGTCTTGCATATAGGGTTATCGTTACCATCTTTCTAAATTCCATATATATGCCTTAGCATACTGTACTGGTATTTTTCTTTCTGGCTTACTTCACTCTGTATAATAGGCTCCACAAATCTTTATAAATGCTTAGTACTACCAGACCACCTGACCTGCCTCTTGAGAAACCTATACGCAGGTCAGGAAGCAACAGTTAGAACTGGACATGGAACAACAGACTGGTTCCAAATAAGAAAAGGAGTACGTCAAGGCTATATATTATCACCCTATTATCACCCTAAGCTTAATTAACTTATATGCAGAGTACTTCATGAGAAACGCTGGACTGGAAGAAACACAAGCTGGAATCAAGATTGCCGGGAGAAATATCAATAATCTCAGATATGCAGATGACACCACCCTTATGGCAGAAAGTGAAGAACTAAAGAGCCTTTTGATGAAAATGAAAGAGGAGAGTGAAAAAGTTGGCTTAAAGCTCAACATTCAGAAAATGAAAATCATGGCATCCAGTCCCATCACTTCATGGCAAACAGATGGGGAAACAGTGGCTGACTTTATTTTTCTGAGCTCCAAAATCACTGCAGATGGTGATTGCAACCATGAAATTAAGACACTCTTTGGAAGGAAAGTTATGACCAACCTAGACAGCATATTAAAAAGCAGAGACATTACTTTGCCAACAAAGTTCCATCTAGTCAAGGCTTTGGTTTTTCCAGTGGTCATGTATGGATGTGAGATTTGGACTATAAAGAAAGCTGAGCACTGAAGAATTGATGCTTTTGGACTGTGATGTTGGAGAAGACTCTTGAGAGTCCCTTGGACTGCAAAGAGATCCAACCAGTCCGATCTAGAGGAGATCAGTCCTGAGTATTCATTGGAAGGACTGATGTTGAAGCTGAAATTCCAATATTTTGACCACCTGATGCAAAGAGCTGACTCATTGGATAAGACCCTGATGCTGGGAAAGATTGAGAGCAGGAGGAGAAGGGGACAACAGAGGATGAGATGGCTGAATGGCATCACTGACTCAATGGACATGGGTTTGGATGGACTCCAGGAGTTGGTGATGGACAGGGAGTCCTGGAGTGCTGTGGTTCATTCAGTCGGACACGACTGAATGACTGAACTGAACTGATTTCATCTTCCAACCTAAATTTTCATAAAGAAAAAATTTTGAATAAAATGTATTACTCAGTTAATTCTGTAGAGTTATTTTAACTGGATATTCTAAGGAAGTTTACTGAAAGAACAAAGATTAGTTTGCCTATAACATAACCATCAGTAGCTTTGCATATATATACATTTAAAATTAATTTTATCCATTACCACTCACAAATAGAAGTGATTTTTTTAATTTTTGAGCCTTTAATTAATGAAAAATTAAAAATCTAAAAAGAGAAATGAGCAAAACAGAAGATATGAAAAAGAAAAATGCTGTGAAGGATAAAAATATCTTAGAAATAATTCCTCAAGCACATGGTGACCAAGTGATATTTAACTTAAATGAAAATGGAATAAGATTATTGAAAAAAGTCAAGAAAATACCCAGGAGAATGAAATCTACATAAAGAAAAGACTAAAACGGGGTGAAAATATAAGACAACAAAGAAGAAATAATATTTGTATAAGACTAGTCCCTGAAGGAAAAACAACATTTTAAAACTATAATCTAAGAAAGCTTTACAATAATAAAAGAAAAACAATATAACTATGGAAAGACCTCCACTGAGTAAATAAGCAAATTAACCCAAACTATCTTAATACATATTCTAGAAAATGACTTGACTTAACAATGAAGAACAAACCTTCAGTGCTTCCAGGAATCTGTGTGTACATGTGTGTAATCGTAAGACTAGAAAAGATGTAGGGAATGGCAATCCACTCCGGTATTCTTGTCTGGAGAATTCCCATGGGCAGAGAAGCCTCACGGGCTACAGTCCGTGGGGTCGCAGAATCAGACACAACTGAGTGACTAAGCACAGCACAGTAAAAATGGGAAAAAGGGTAGAATACTATTATGAATATATGTGACATTATAGAAATACTGCAATTAAAAATGGAAAATGAGAGAAGTAAAAAACAGAGTAGAAGAATCTCATTGTTGCTGTGCAGGCAATTAGTTTGAGTAAAGAATAATATTAAACATAGACAAAAATTATAAAATATTGAGTAATAAAACAGGGAACTAAAAATGCTAAAATTATGTACATACTACAGTGGAAACAGTGACAGACTTTATTTTTGGGGAGTCCAAAAATCACTGCAGATGGTGACTGCAGCCATGAAATTAAAAGACGCTTGCTCCTTGGAAGAAAAGTTATGACCAACCTAGACAACTTATTCAGAGAAGGCATTGGCACCCTACTCCAGTACTCTTGCCTGGAAAATCCCATGGATGGAGGAGCCTGGTAGGATGCAGTCCATGGGGTCGCTAAGGGTCGGACATGACTGAGTGACTTCACTTTCACTTTTCACTTTCATGCATTAGAAAAAGAAATGGCAACCCACTCCAGTGTTCTTGCCTGGAGAATCTCAGGGATGGGGGAGATTCTGGTGGACTGCCATGTATGGGGTTGCACAGAGTCAAACATCACTGAATCAACTTAGCAGTAGCAGCAGCAAACAGCTTATTAAAAAGTAGAGACATTACTTTGTCAACAAATGTCCATCTAGTCAAAGTTTTGTTTTTTCCATTAGTCATGTATGGATGTGAGAGTTGGACTATAAAGCAAACTGAACACTGAAGAATTGATGCTTTTGAACGATGGTGTTGGAGAAGACTCTTGAGAGTCCCTTGGACTGCGAGGAGACCAACCAGTCCATCCTAAAGGAAATCGGTCCTGAATATTTATTGGAAGGACTGATGCTGAAACTGAAACTCCAATACTTTGACCACCTGATACGAAGAACTGACTCATTTGAAAAGACCCTGATGCTGGGAAAGATTGAAGGCAGGAAGAGAAGCGGACAACAGATGATGAGATGGTTGGATGGCATCACCGACTCAATGGACATGAGTTTGAGCAAACTCTGGAAGTTGGTGATGGACAGGGAGACCTGGCGTGCTGCAGTCCATGGGACTGCAAAGAGTCGGCCACAACTCAGCAACTGAACTGAACTGAACATTAAAAATACTAGAGTTTACAAACTACTAATAAAAATCATGTAAATACATACAAACTTTAATTATCAAAAGTTATGTAAGTTGAGAACAAAATATACATATAAAAGTTACAGCAAATATAGCACAGATGATTATAAAATACCTTGACGGAACTGAAAACATAGTAACTCATCTATTTAAAAAAAAGGTTTTCAATTTAGTTCATAATGTAACACTCTCTTATTCTGTGCACTAAAAATATATTTTGTTGTTGTTCAGTCACTAAGTCATGTCTGACTCTTTGCAACCCCTGAACTACAGCATGCCAGGCTTCCCTGTTCTTCACTGTCTCCCTGGAGTTTGCTCAAGCTCATGTCCACTGAGTTGGTGATGCTATCTAAACATCTCATCTCTGCCACCCTCTTCTATTTCCCTCAAGCTTTCCCAACATCGGCTTCCCTGGTGGCTCAGAGGTTAAAGCATCTGCCTCCAATGCAGGAGACCTGGGTTTGATCCCTGGGTTGGGAAGATCCCCTGGAGAAGGAAATGGTAACCCACTCCAGTATTCTTGCCTGGAGAATCCCATGGACAGAGAAGCCTGGTAGGCTACAGTCCACAGGGTTACAAAGAGTCGGACACGACTGAGTGATTTCACTCACTCGCTCACTTCCCAGCATCAGGGTCTTTTCTAATGAATCAGTTTTTTGCATCAGGTGGCCAAAGTACTGGGCTTCAGCTTCAGCACCAGTCCTTGCAATGAAATATTCAGATGATTTAGGATTGACTGGTTTGCTGCTGTTGCTTAAAACAAATGAATTCTGAAAAGCTAAAATTAAAGAGGACGAAGGCTTATAGGCAAATGGAAACATAAAAAAGGAGGTATAGTGATTCAGACTAGAAATCAAGGCAAAATATACACTAAACCTGACCCCAAAAGGCATATTTTAATGTTAAAAGTCACTATTTGCAATGAAAATATATCACAGAAACTACAAGAAGGTAAGGAGACAGATACAAAAATATAAGTAGTATATTTCTTTTCATATTCCTTTATCAAAATAAGACAAGATGAGTAAACAAAAATAAATAACTATACAGAGGACCTGTGTAACGTACTCAGTACAGTGGGTTTTACTGACATCGACCAAACTTTGCACTCTGATAATTAAAAAGATACCTTCTTCTTAACTAGTCATTACATTCAGAAATTCATCATATACTGACACACAAAGAAATTATTGAATCCCATAAAGTAGGCATGTCAAATAACAATATCTCATCAAAATAGAATAAAACTAGTAATTATTAACAAACCTGGTAACCATCAGCGAAATCAAAATTATAAAGGAATTTAAAGGCCTAATACTAAACTACTAAGTTAAAAGGAAAGTAAACTAAATTACCTATATTTATGATATATGTCAAGGTGATGATAAGAAAATTCATGGTACTAAATATATTTTTGGTAAAAATTAAGGCATTAAATAAACAATGAAGTTTTAATATTTTATGAAAATCTTAATTAAAATTTTAATTTGTAAGAAATTGAATATAATTGTGAACTCAAAAATAAGAAAAGGAATAAGTAAATCAGAAGAAAGCAAAATGGAAGAAATAATTGAAAATTTAAAATAAAATCTAATGAAATAAAGAAAGAAAAATAATAGACTTATTTAATGCATTAAAATTCTGTTTTGGGTTTTGTTTCATTTGTTGTTTTTAAAGTAACCGATGAAATAAATTATCATATATTTTCCCAAGTAAAAATGAGACAGCACAAATACAAAAATGAGAAATGTCAAAGAGGAGATGGTCATTTGAAAAGAAACTATTTTAAAAAATCATAAAAGACTACTTTGCAACACACTTTACAAATAACTTTCAATGAATGATTAAATAAACATCACCATTTGGCAAACACCACAACAATAGTTTCAGGCAAGAATCACAGACTCATGATGAACTACAAAGTAAGATGAAAAGGGATATTTATACAGTTTCCAACTGTAAAGAGGATAGTGCGACTTTAGAGTGAGGAAACTGAGTCACACCCATTAGTCAAAGCAATAAAAACTAGCACCCAAAATGAAACAAATCAACCTCACGCTAACATGATACACTGAGAAGCCTGGGTCCTCACTTTTGTAGTACTCTTGTCAGAAGTAGGGCTTCCCTGGTGGCTCAAAGGTTAAAGCATCTGCCTCCAATACGGGAGACCTGGGTTCGATCCCTGGGTCAGGAAGATCTCCTGGAGAAGGAAATGGCAATCCACTCCAGTATTCTTGCCTGGAGAATCCCATGGATGGAGAAGCCTAGTAGGTTACAGTCCACGGGGTCGCAAAGAATCGGACACGACTGAGCGACTTCACCTTCACTTTGTCAGAAGTATACAACTTGAATTTAGTCATGAGGAAACATCAGACAAGGCAGACTGACAGACATTCCAGAAAATAACTCTTCAGAGTTATAAAACTAAAATAGTCCTGAAAGACAAAGAAACTATCCTAGCTTGAAAACAGACATAACAGGTTAGAGCAGGGTTATTCTGGAGTGTATTCTGATCTATAAAAAGAACACTGAAAGGACAATTGATGAAATTTGAATAGATTCTGTAAAAGTAGTTTAGACATATACCACTATTAACTTTCTGGTTTTGATAATTGAAGTATGATTCAGGAAGGTGATTATATCTGAAGCTTGTGGGCTGGTATAATGGAGACCTTTGCATCAGCTTTTGCAGATTTACTGTGTCTGATTTCATTTCCAAACAAAAGTTAAAACCTAAAAACAGATTAGAAAAATGAACTTAAGGAAAGAAAATCTTTGTTAAATCATTAAAAATGTAGGATCTCTTAAAAACAATAAACTAATAAATTTTGCATTTGGATAGACTTTTTTTTTCTAGATAAAGAATTGAGCAACTTAATTATTGTGTGTGTGTGTGTACATGCACTAAGCTATGTCCAGCTTTTTGTGACCCCATGCACCGTAGCCCACCATGGGATTTCCCAGGCAAGAATACTGCAGCGAGTTGCTATTTCTTTCTCCGGGGAATCTTGCCCACTCACAATTTAATGACTAGGTTAACATAAATACTGATATGGCAAAAAAAGTCAAGAGGAAAAATAATTTAAGAACGATAATTTGTTAATATATAGATATAGGGCGATAACTTGACATACGCATAACATACTTTCAGGAGATATAAAAATAATTCACCTGAGGAAAAAGTGAAAATATGTGGTAGGTGCATTTCAAGTAACTTTAAATAAAGATTGGATTTTTTCGTTGGCTAACCAATAGAAGTTTAGATCATCCATTAAAAAATTTTTTTTTAATTGGAGGAAAATTGCTTTACAATGTTGTGTAGGTTTCTGATTTATATATATATATCCTGTCCCTCTGGAGCCTCCCTGCCCTCCCACTCCCCCACCCCCAGATCCTCAGGTCATCATAGAGTGCCAGGCTGGGCTCCCTGTGCTATACAGCAGCTTCCCTCTAGTTATATATTTCACATATGGGAGTTTATATATGTTAATGCTACTTTCTCAATTTGTTCCACCCTCTCCTTCCCCTCAGAGAAGGCAATGGCACCCCACTCCAGTACTCTTGCCTGGAAAATCCCATGGATGGAGGAGCCTGGTAGGTTGCAGTTCATGGGGTCGCACAGAGTGGGACAGGACTGCAGTGACTTAGCAGCAGCAGCGGCAGCAGCTCCTTCCCCTGCTGTGTCAACAGGTCTGTTCTCTACATCTGCACATGGAGGCAACCTAGACGTCCATCAACAGATGAACGATAAAGAAGATGTGGTACATATATGCAATGGAATATTACTCAGCCATAAATAGAAACAAATTGAGTCAGTTGTCCTGAGGTAGATGAACCTAGAGATTGTTATACAGAGTGAAGTTAAGTCAGAGAGAGAAAAACAAATATTGTTTATTAACACAGATCTATGATATCTAGAAAAAATAGTACTGAGGAACCTATTTGGAGGGAAAGAACAGGTCATCCATTTTTAACTATTGATTGGCCAAAAATTTCATTTGGATTTTTATTAGATGTTATGAAGAAATCCAAATGGACTTTTTGGTCAGCCCAATACTTATTTTACATTATTGTTTAAAAAACACATATGATATGTGTTGATATGGTAGCTTTTCATTGAAAAGGACAAAAGTCTTACCAAAATATCACTTCAAATTTTTTGTTTGTTTTTTTTTAATTTATGGGTGAAGAATAAATAAATTGAAGGCATGATAAAAAGTTTTAATTACTTGGTTTCCTATACAAGAAACATAATAAAGGTGAGAAGGAATATGTTCTTGGTGGCAGTTGTACCCTAGAAAGCTTTATTTATACTATTCATTGTGAATTTATGAAAACTATATAGTTGTAAAGCCACAAACACATTGTAAACTACCAATTTAAGGAGCAAAGCATCTTAAATTTATATTTAAATCTAAATTTTAAAAGTGTTAATAAAGGGTTGTCTCTAGCTGACAAAGGTCCATCTAGTCAAAGCTATGGGTTTTCCTGTAGTCATTTATAGACGTGAGAGTTGAACTATACAGCAAGCTGAGTGTCAAAAAATTAATGCGTTTGAATTGTGGTGTTGGAGAAGATTCTTGAGAGTTCCTTGGACTGCAAGGAGATCAATCCAGTCAATCCTAAAGGAAACCAGTCCTGAATTAGAAGGACTAATGCTGAAGCTGAAACTCCAGTACACTGGCCACCTGATGTGAAGAACAGACTGGAAAAGACTGTGATGCTGGGACAGATTGAACGTGGGAGGAGAAGGGGATGACAGAAGATGAATGGTTGGATGGCATCACCAACTTGATGGACATGAGTTTGAGAATCTCCAGGAGTTGGTGAAGGATAGGGAAGCCTGGAGTGGTGCAGTCCATGGGGTCACAGAGTCAGACATGACTGAGCAACTGAACTTAACTAGCTGACAAATTACTGTATGCCACCTTCAATCTAGTTAATTATACTGGGGGAAAAAAAAAAGGCTTTATCTCATTTATACTTGCAATCCACCTGCAGGCAATTGAGTTTGGCTTATACTGTTTCTCTTAAGTTTAAAAAGATTTTAAAACCATGCATTATAGTGCAATATTAAAGTTGATGCACAGCAATTCCCCATACACAAAGTTCAGATGATATAAATCACTTGAGATAAAATGAAATAATTTTTAAACAAGTCTTGTTTAAGAACCATGAGCATACAGTAAAATCCTCAATGCCCCATGCAAAATATGAACACATCGTTTGTCTATAAGGCCACACTCTTAAAATTGGCAGGCTTTAGATCAATATTTATCATGGAATTAAGAGATATTCCCTAAATGTGGCAAACTTCTCGTGCAAAATAAACAATGACAGTCCATAAAATACATTGAATTCATCAGAAATGCTAGTCATAAAACCAGAACATCATCTACCTGCCCGTTAAGAAAGACAACAGCAGGTCATTATCATCAGCAATAATTATCATCAGGATCAAGGCTGAAGAACACCTGCCAAGGGTTCATCAAAACACATCATATTTTAGCTTGAATATGGAGAACAATATTCATATTTTTCTTAGTGAATATAGAGCAATGTCAACTCAAGTCTTCAGGAAAATTATTTCAATCAACTATTAGGAAAACTGAAATAATCTCATGATCATAACTCAAATGAAGTCTTGGTCAAATCATGTTTTTTACATGTTTTCAGAAAGAGACGCTTATAAAGGGATGCATTTTTTTAAATTCCTTTCTATCTTAAGATACATATTTAAAAACATAGCAGCATTGACATATATACATTACTGTGTGTAAAATAGATAGCTGTGGGAAGCTTCTATATAGCACAGAGAGCTCAGTTGGGTCCTCTGTGCTCAGTAGATGGGACATGAAAATTGTTATTGGCAAAGGAAGATTTGCATAAAACTGGATTCAAGATCTTCTTTCTCCTTCCCTAAAATAGGTAATCATGATAAGAAATTTAAGAAACTTACTGCTCTTAACAGTAAGTTTGCAAGCTGCTGTTTTTGCAAAGCTACTTCAGTGATCTTTCCTTCTTTTCAGGTTTCCAATATGAACAAGCTGTCCACCATAGAGTTTAAATGGCTTTTATGATCATCAGATATGCAGATAACACCACCCTTATGGCAGAAAGTGAAGAGGAGCTAAAGAGCCTCTTGATGAAAGTGAAAGAGGGGACTGAAAGGTTGGCTTAAGCTCAACATTCAGAAAACTAAGATCATGACATTTGGTCCCATCACTTCATGGGAAGTAGATGGGGAAACAGCGGAAGCAGTGTCAGGCTTTATTTTCGGGGGCTCCAAAATCATTGCAGATGGTGATTCAAACCATGAAATTAAAAGATGCTTATTCCTTGGAAGGAAAGTTATGACCAACATAGATAGCATATTAAAAAGCAGAGACATTACTTTGCCAACAAAGGTCCATGTAGTCAGAGCTATGGTTTTTTCCAGTAGTCATTTATGGCTGAGAGAGTTGGACTGTGAAGAAAACTGAGTGCTGAAGAATTGATGCTTCTGAACTGTGGTGTTGGAGAAGACTCTTGAGAGTCCCTTGGACTGCAAGAGATCCAATCAGTCCATTGTAAAAGAAGATCAGTTCTGGGTGTTCATTGGAAAGACTGATGCTAAAGCTGAAACTCCAGTACTTTGCCCCCTCATGAGAAGAGTTGACTCATTGGAAAAGACTCTGATGCTGGGAAGGATTGGGGGCAGGAGGAGAAGGAGACAACAGAGGATGAGACTGCTGGATGGCATCACCGACTTGATGGACATGAGTTTGAGTAAACTCCGGGAATTGATGATGGACAGGGAGGCATGGCATGCTGAATTCATGGGATCGAAAAGAATTGGACATGACTGAGTGACTGAACTGAACTGAACTGATGATAACCACATGAGGAGAAATCATTTTAAAAAGTCAAAATAAAGCAATTAATAAGAAGAGAACAAAAAAGATTTCTCTAATCCAATAAGCATGGAAAAGCAGATAATAGAGGATATAGACCTAGCATTTGCAGAAACATGAGAAAGAAGTAATGCTTTTCTTCCTTTGCTACAAACCCAAAAAATTTCAGAAAAATGTTTAAGCAAAGAGCTAATATGAAGTAGGTGAATCATTTTCCATTGGTAAGAATCATTACAGTTCCTTAATAAAGAGGACTTGCCACTAGAATCGTTCTATGCACTGCAAAATTGTATACTTCTGATAATCTCTTCGAATCTAATTCTTATAGTCATCAAGCCCTGAGTTACAGTTACTAAGCATTCTTGTATTTAAATATTTGATCATCATCTGATTATCATCAAAAGAAAAAAAATCTAAGTAGCTTGCCTTTGTGAATTCAAATGAACAAAGCTTACTTCCTTCTAAGGGCTCCATATATTACATTAAATTATTGGAAGCATTTTGTTATACAACTAGGAACATTCAGCCAATATCAGAATCCATATTACAGTGCATTATTTCCCAGTTAAAGCATTATTATCACGGCTTTTGTTAATTTTTTATAATTTTACAAGTCAAAAAGGTAAAATCTATGCAAGAAAAAGAAGAGGAAAATATAAATGATGTGAAGATACTGGGAATGAGAAAAGAGATATTTATTGTTTAAAATAATATAAATAGCACATACCATAAGTACAGTGTATCTAAATAATGGGTTAAGAGCCTGATTTCTTTTCAAGCTGAAATATTGTCCTAAAATTCAGGGTTCTCATCTTCTATACTTTGATTCTTTGAAAGGAAGGGATGATTTCTCTAGTAAAAGTCTATGCTTTAAAGACCAATCATTCACTGAAGCAGTGTAGTCTCGCTTGTAGAATAGGAGCAGTTATATTTATTAAAGAAAATAAAGCAGAACTTAAATTCTAGGTCAACTTGTACTCTGATGTAGGTTACTAACACTTTTTTTCTGCCGGCAATGTGAGACATAAATAGCAAGCTTGGAGGTGAGGGTCAGAGCCTCAGAGCTAAAAGCCCTTGTTTTGTTGTACACCTTTTGTATTTCTCCTGTACTTTTATTATGTCAGACTTTCTGCCCCACCTTCAGTCTCTTCCCTGTATCTTTATTCACAACCACTGATTCCCATTGTACATCTCTTTCTTCCCACAGGCATCATTTCTGTCTCCACTCATGCCTTCTGTCCCACAGTGGCATCTGGTCCTCCAGTCCCAGCTTGTACTCCACTCTTGAGGCTTCCCTGGTGGTGCTAGTGTGCGTCCCTGGGTTGGGAAGATCCTTTGAAGGAGAGCATAGCAACCCATTCCAGCATTCTTGCTTGGAGAATCCCAGGAACAGAGGAACCTGGCAGGCTACAGAGTCCATAGGCTCACAAGGAGTCAGACAAAACTGAAGCCACTTAGCATGCCCACAGGCATATAGTAGACATATGTCAATCCCAATCCCAAGGAATAATCTGCTCAAGACAATGCAGCAACCCAAATGGGAAAATAAATTAGTATACATTTTGAACAAAATTGTTCTTTAATAACAGTAAGAATCAATACACTTCCCGTCAATACAGTTTTTGAAAATATACTATGTATGGGGAATTATTTTGGGTACTGTTTGGAATATGAAAGTCAGATAGTAAGTTATTGAATTAAGTGTTGTAGAGGAAATAAATACACACGTATGTTTAATAAAATAAAAAGATTGTCTGGAGTATGAGGTGTTATCAGGAGTAAGGTAGTTCTTTCAGAGATGAAGATTCATCGATATTACATATATTTTCAGAGAGTTAGCATGCAGAAACACTTTAAGAAAAGAGAGATGTTAGATTTACTTTATTAATAAGATTTTTAAATCAGTTTTTAGTCCTGATCTTCTTAGCTAATAAATGAGATATGCAAAACTCCAAACAGTTGTATATTTCAAACATTATGTTTTTTCACCTATTACAGTTTATAAAAAAGATAATAAATGAATTGATTTTGAAAGAAGAGTGAAAACTGAACATGGAGAATAGAAAGAAGAGAGGGAATTTTGGTTCAGAAGGACACGAGTTGATCTGAAATCAGGAAATTTAGGGATGATGTAGGTAGTAATGAGTGTTCTTCTCTAGTTAGATATAGAATACATTAAGAAAAGCACAGTGATGGATGTTTGAAAAAGTAGGTTTTGCCCACATCAAAATATCTTTGAATGCTACTGTGATATGTTTTACTTCACAGGAAATTGAAAAACTTCGCAAGTTTTTGACAAGATAAAAATAAATATATGGAGCTGTACTGAAGGAGTACAGGGGAAAGGATGGAAGTAGGTAGATTCTTAAAGAGAGATCATTAGGACAGGAACCAGAGAAAGAGAAAGATGGTGATGAGAAATAAGAAAGCTATTTCAAAGGCAAAGAGAGTCTTGAATAAGCAAAAGGAATATTACTGAACAGTTGTCAGACAGTGTTTAAAATGAAAATTGAGAACAAAAATCAATGAACAAATCATTTGGTAAATTGTTTAATTATAGATTACTAAAAGAAAAAACTACAAAATGTTCAAAAATTTAAGAAAAACATAAAGTTAAAGAATCATTAAAAACTTAATGATTAAGTTGGTAATAAAAACAAACACAAAGTGATATAATAGCTGAGCTTCTAAAAGAATAAAAAATTTTAATACTCCATTTATGTTAGATATGTTGAGTGCTTACAAATAAATGTTTGGAAAAGATACTGATGGAATTGACAAAAATTTTAAAACACATAAAAGAAAGTAAGATAAAAAGTACTAAAAATTTTAAGCCAAGAAGCATTTTTGAAATATACAGACACAAGTTGTGAGCATCTCATATAAACATTTGGCATTATATTTATGTATATATATATGTATATATATATATATACACACTTGCATTAACCATGGATGTCTGGTGTCTTCTGGACTTTTGCAAGAATTCTTTGGGTGTCCACCTAGCTCCTGAACCATAAGTAATGAGACTATTTGAACATTTATAGATAATATTAACCATTTTCTCACAATGTTTCTACAAATTTACAAACCAGTAAGAGTAAGCATGACTTTACTCCACATCCTTATGTTTGTCAGACCTTTGAATTTCTGCCAGTATAGTGGTTAAAGGATATCTCATTGAAGCTTTTTAAAAATATTTCATTTTACTCGTTTATTTGGCAGTACCAGGTCTTAGTTGCAGAATGCAGGATCTTTACTTGCTGCATGCCAGCACTTAATTGTGGCATGTGGGAACTAGTTTCCTGACCAGAGATCGAACTCAGGACCCCTGCATTGGGAGTGCTGAGTCTTAGCCACTAGACAACCAGAGAAGTTCTTCATTGTGGTTTTAATTTTTGATCCCTTAGTGGTTTAGGCACCAAGTCATGTCTGACTCTTACAACCCCATGAACTGTAGCCCACCAGTCTCCTCTGTCCACGGATTTTCCAGGCAAGAATACTGGAGTGGGTTACCATTTCCTTCTCCAGGGAATCTTCCCAATCCAAGATTGAACTTGGGTTTCCTGCATTTCAGGCAGTTTTTTTTTTTTTTTTTTTTAATCATCTGAGCTACCAGGGAAGTATTTCCTAATGTCTACTAAAGATGATTCATTCTTTTTCTACTGTTTGTGTTACCAAGTCATGTCTGACTCTTACAACCCCATGAACTGTAGCCCACCAGTCTCCTCTGTCCACGGATTTTCCAGGCAAGAATACTGGAGTGGGTTACCATTTCCTTCTCCAGGGAATCTTCCCAATCCAAGATTGAACTTGGGTTTCCTGCATTTCAGGCAGTTTTTTTTTTTTTTTTTTTTAATCATCTGAGCTACCAGGGAAGTATTTCCTAATGTCTACTAAAGATGATTCATTCTTTTTCTACTGTTTGTGTCATTTTCCTTTGAATTTGTAAGATATACATAGACATATCTATTTAAGGCTTTTTCAATGTTTTCCAATAATTTTATACACCAGAATATTGTATATATTTTGTTAGATTAAGACCTCAGATTTTTTTAAACATTTGGAGTTAACATATTGTCTTTTATAAAAGTATGTTCTCCTTTTTTTTATTCTGATAGAGGAAATGTAACTAAACTGATTCTGTACACTGAATGTCTAAAACTTTTGCTAAGCTCTCCAATCCCAACTTTTTAACCATATTATCATCTAGATTTCTACTGAAATCATTATTCCATGTGAAAATAGTATGCCTCAATTGGTGGGCATTTAGTTGTTTCTAATACTTTGTTGCCATTCTTGTTCATGTACATATTTGCAGAATTTCTCTCTGGTGTAACTGTAAGTAGCATACATAGTAGAATATATACATTTTCAACATTATTAGATGTCTAACCTTTTTTCTCTCATAAATATAATCAATTTGTCATATATATTTAAGTGTTTTGCATCTATGTAACTGAAATTGCTTTATAATATTCTCATATTCTGTCCTTATTTGCTTTTGGCATCCAGGTCATTCTGTTTTGTATAACATCAGATCAGATCAGTTGCTCAGTCATGTCTGACTCTTTGCATCCCCATGAATTGCAGCATGCCAGGCCTCCCTGTCCATCACCATCTCCCGGAGTTTACTGAAACTCACGTCCATCAAGTCGGTGATGCCATCCATCCATCTCATTCTCTGTCATCCCCTTTTCTTCCTGGCCCCAATCCCTCCCAGCATCAGAGTCTTTTCCAGTGAGTCAACTCTTTGCTGAGGTGGCCAAAGTACTGGAGTTTCAGCTTTAGCATCATTCCTTCCAAAGAACACCCAGGGTTGATCTCCTTTAGAATGGACTGGTTGGATCTCTTTGCAGTCCAAGGGACTCTCAAGAGTCTTCTCCAACACCACAGTATAACATAAGCATTGTTTTTACCAATTTTGTTTGGTTATTAAGTGCCAGGTATATCTGTCTATGATTTTAACATTTCCCATTTTGTTGTACTTGTCTTTTAAAAACACATAGCTGATTTTTAAAAGCACAATTTGATATGGTTGGCCTATACTTAATGTGGTTAATATTTATTTATTGTTCTATTACTGTATTTGTATTTCTTCTTTTAGAAGAAACTGTATTTTCTAAAGATCCTGCTTTTCCTTTACCTCTTTTCATGCCTTTGCTGGATTTTCTTTACCCGCCCCCCCATACCTTTTTCCCCTTTACTCATTTTCCTCCTGAATAATTCAGCTACAAAGCATATTCTTAGCAAGCTTTGTGTGTGGCAAATTCTCTGTCTTTTCTTGTCGAAAAGCATCTTTTTGTCATCTTCCATTGTAATAATTTAGCTGAGGATAGAGATATCTAAGTTTATCTAAGATGACAGCTTCTCTCAAGACTTCAAAAATATTCTTTTGGCTTCTTTTTTAGCTGATGAAATCTGTTGTTGATCTAATTGTTTCTTTATAGGTGATTTTTAAAATTTCTCCATGGTCGCTTTCAATAATTACTTTCTTAAAGTCTTACAGTTACACAGAACTGTGTCTCAGTACTGTGTCTCACCACACTCAGGACTCTGGACATTCAAGGGTAGGATATAAGGGATATATGTATGCCTATGGGTGATTCATGTTTAGGTTTGACAGAAAACAACAAAATTCTGTAAAGCAATTATCCTTCAATTAAAAAATAAATAAATTTTTAAAAAGGGTAAGATATATGACAGAAATCTCTCATTCATTATCTCTTTTTTTAAATTAATTTTTATTTTTTAGTTTGTTTTGCTTTACAATACTGTATCGTTTTGCTATACATTGACATGAATCAGCCACGAGTGTACATGAACTCCCCATCCCGACCCCGACCTCCCCCCTCCTGCCCCACACCATCTCTCTGGATTATCCCCGTGCCTCAGTCCCAAGCATCCTGCATCCTGCATCGAACCTAGACTGGCGATTCATTTCACTTATGATATCATACATGTTGCACTGCCATTCTCCCAAATCATCCCTCCCTCTCCCTCTCCCACAGAGTCCAAAAGGCTGTTCTATACATCTGTGTCTCTTTTGCTGTCTCGCATACAGGTTTATCATTACCATCTTTCTAAATTCCATATATATGTGTAAGTATACTGTATTGGTATTTTTTCTTTCTGCGTTACTTCACTCTGTATAATTGGCTCCAGCTTCATCCACCTCATTAGAACTGATTCAAATGTATTCTTTTTAATGGCTGAGTAATACTCCATTGTGTATAATAGCAAATGAAGCAACTGACAAACAACTAATCTCAAAAATATACAAGCAGCTTATGCAGCTCATTATTTCTTCAAATGCTGCCTAGACTGGGGGTTCCTCAAGACCACTGCCACTTTCAGAGATTCTTGAGAGGGATTCCCAGGCCTCGGCATTTAGCTGTATATACAGCTAAGATTATTACAGCAATGTAATAAGGATATACAGGCCTTCCTGGTGGCTCATCAGGTTAAGAATCTGCCTGTAATATAGGAGACACAGGAGACGCAAGTTCAGTCCCTGGGTCAGGCAGATTCCCTAGAGGAGGAAACGGCAACCCACTCCAGTATTCTTCCCTGGAAAATTCCATGGACAGGGGAGCCTGGCAGGCTACAGTCCATAGGGTCTCAAAGAGGCAGACACGACTTATCAACTGAGGATATAAGGATATACAACTAGAGCATAATGGGAGAAGACAGGAGCAGAATCTGGAGGACTCCATGTAGAGTTCCTTATGTTCTCACCCTCCCATCTAGGGTCACACAGCACACACTTCTCCCAGCATTGAAAAGGCAGCAACATGTGTGTTTTGTGCACAGAGAAACCCATTAGAGACTCAGCATCTATACATATACCAACTGCCCCGCACATACCAACATTCCAGACTCCCAGAAGGAAAGCAGATCACCTTGTCTGTGCAAGCAGCCTTATCAGTTAGCGAATGGTGGGGACATTCCTGAACTGTAAATTTCCAGATGGCAGCCAAGAGCCAGCCTTGCAAGCTGGTCTTTCTAAGTATAGCAGTCTCAGTGTTGCTCTAGTAACCCATTTCTTGGCATATTGCCTCTCCCTTTTTCTCTAGTCCTCCATTTGGATTAGCTGTTAAACCTATCCTGGAACTTATCATTTCTCTATTTCTCTTACCATATTTCCATTGTTAGCTCTTTGTGCTACATTCTGAGTGATCTCAAGGTCTGTCACCTAATTTGTTAAATCTGTCTTTATCTGTGACTAGATAGAAAGTAGGTAGAGTTCTTCCCTTATTTCTTTGAACAGTTGAAATATATTTATCTTGAAGTCCACATGGCTCTACTAGCTATAGTTCTAGAAATGGGAGTATCTTTAAATATATCTGCTGCTTCCCTTTCATAGTAGGTCATTTCCTTGTGAGATTGTTAATTTTTGACTGCTAACTCTTCAGTGATAATTGGTATTCCATAGACATCCTGTGAGCCCTAAGCTATAAAAATACAAAAATATATCTTTTGGAAGACGTGCCACCACTGGGAACCTACTAATACAGGACCAATTTTCAGTCTAATTTTTTAGCTTAAGGGGCTCTCTACTACACTTATAATCATTTGGATTGAGTTATAGAACTAGGCTTTTGATTTTTTTATCTTATTAATGTATAATTACAATGTTTTGTTACACTCTGCTGTACAGAAAAGTGACTCAGTTACACATATATTCTTTTTCATATTTTTTTCATTATGGTTTATCACAGAATATTGAATATAGTTCCCTGTGCTATACAGTAGGGCTTTATTCATTAATTCTATACATACTAGTTTGCATCTACTAATCCTAAACTCCCAATCCAACTCTCCCCCATGCTCCTCCCCCTTGGCAACCACAAGTCTGTT
>SJXQ01002882.1:274720-289743 GCA_006408695.1 Aepyceros melampus
GAGATCAGACCCCACTAGTGATTATGGGCCCAGGTAATTATCAGAGTTTCAATTGGAACCTCTGAAGAACTTAGGAGGAAATTCATAAGAAAATATAAATTAATCCCAATAATTATTTACTTTTTTTGCTTAGTTTTTTATTTTCCTGGAGTTTCTGCTGCTGCTAAGTCACTTCAGTCGTGTCCGACTCTGTGCGACCTCATAGACTAGGGCCCACTGTCTCTGGGATTCTCTAGGCAAGAACACTGGAGTGGGTTGCCAATTCCTTCTCCAATGCATGAAAGTGAAAAGCGAAAGTGAAGCTCAGTCATGCCCGACTCTTAGTGACCCCATGGACTGCAGCCTACCAGGCTCCTCCATCCATGGGATTTTCCAGGCAAGATTCAGGGAGTTCACGGTTCACGTATTGCTGAAGTCTGGCTTGGAGAATTTTGAGCATTACTTTACTAGCATGTGAGATGAGTGCAACTGTGCGGTAGTTTGAGCGTTCTTAGGCATTGCCTTTCTTTGGAATTGGAATGAAAACGGACCTTTTCCAGTCCTGTGGCCACTGCTGAGTTTTCCAGATTTGCTGGCATATTGAGTGCAGCACTTTCACAGCATCATTTTTCAGGATTTGAAACAGCTCAACTGGAATTCCATCACCTCCACTAGCTTTGTTCGTAGTGATGTTTTCTAAGGCCCACTTGACTTCACATTCCAAGATGTCTGGGTCTAGATTAGTCATCACGTCATCATGATTATCTGGGCCGTGAAGATCTTTTTTGTACAGTTCTTCCATGTATTCTTGCCACCTCTTCTTAATATCTTCTGCTTCTGTTAGGTCCAGACCATTTCTGTCCTGTATCGAGCCCATCTTTGCATGAAATGTTCCCTTGGTATCTCTAATTTTCTTGAAGAGATCTCTAGTCTTTTCCTTTCTGTTCTTTTCCTCTATTTCTTTGCATTGATTGCTGAAGAAGGCTTTCTTATCTCTTCTTGCTATTCTTTGGAACTCTGCATTCAGATGCTTCTATCTTTCCTTTTCTCCTTTAGCTTTATTGATTTTCCAGCCAAAGGGGGCCACAATAAGCTAATGCCTTCAAAACTGTGTGTCCCAACTTGGAGAGGGTAGTGAGAAGTTTTAGAGTAATGGTTCAAAGAGGACATGGTCAGTTTGTGGACATTCTTCTCATTGGTTGGTGGTGAATCAACCTCTGGTTCCAACTATACTGGCGTCTATGCGCTTATGGGCAACATACCACTAATTTTTCCCACCTGCAAGAGTTTCAGTATCTGCAGAACAGCTCAAAGATATTGTTTTATACCTCCCTTGATGGGGAACCAGGACCCTGGTCCAAGGCTGTACTATTGCCTCTCAACGGTTTCTCCCTTGTCTGAGCATCACCTCCCTTCCCTAATCAGCAACTGCTGGAACTCAGGAAGGGAGGCTGAATGAAGCCTATTTTCCATAATCAAGAAACGGGGGACAGAGAAAGGCTTTTGTGCTCAGGAATCCCACAAGATCCTGCTCAGTATCACTCTCTCCCCTTCCTTCCCTTGAGATTCCATATTGGAGTGGAGGTGGGGTGGGGAAGGACTATTCTCCCCAGTCAATGGTGCAGTGATAATAGACAAAATCTGACTCCATGTTGGATCTCTTTCTTTTACTTTGACCTTTGCTTTTCATTGCTTTTGTTCTGTCTATAGCTATGTTGTCATTGTTCAGTCTCTAAGCTGTGTCCAACTCTTTGTGACCCCATGGACTGTATCTCACCAGGCTCCTCTGTTCGTGGCACTTTCCAGGCAAAAATTCTGGGATGGGTTGCCACTTCTTTCACCAGGGGATCTTGCTGACCCAGGGATTAAACCTGAGTCTCCTGCATTGCATGCAGATTCTTTATTGCAGAGCCACCTGGCAAGTCCATAATGGCCTGCCTTGGGGACCATGCCCTTCTACCTGAATGTTAAACCAAACTGCCTTTGTTCAGCTCACAAGGAGACGCTCTGACCTGCCCACCTCTGAATGGCTGCAGGAAAGAAATTAAGACAACTCCTCCCCAAGACTGTGAAACCAGGAGATGTTTTGCAAGACTTATGGCCTTTTAATTTCACTTCTTCACCTCCTCTCCCTCTCTGTTCTATAAAAGAAATTAGCATCCAGACCCCGGTAAGATGGTACTCTAGAACTCTAGTTCACCATCTTCTTGGATGGCTAACTCTTTTATAAAGTCACTATTTATGATAGCATACGGTGAATGGTGCCAAGCTCGTGGTCTCTAAAGGAAAAAATTTCACTCTGGACCAAAGACACAGTCTCAGTCACTCAGAGCTTCGTGCAGCATATATTTTATTAAAGTGAAAGGATAGAGAAAGCTTTTGACATAGACATCAGAAAGAGGTAGAAAGAGTACCCCTCTTTTTGAGGTTAAGCAGAGCTTTATACATTTTTCAGTTGGCTACTAAGAATAGGTAAAAGAATACTCCAAGGTTGCAAAACTTTTGCCAGACCTCTTTCCCACAACATATATCTTAGATAATATCGGCATAAGATTATCCAAGGAGAATGGGCTCCTGGGCACTGTGTCTTCAAGTGAGAAAGCAATGATATGGGAAAACAGACTCCAAGGCAAGATTTGTTACAAATATAATCATTAACGTGGAGCCTAAGAAAAGCATTTTCCACCAGTAAGATATATTGTGATATATCATTAACTCTGGCCTTAAAGAAAAAAATAATTTTCAAACAAGATATATTGTTGCAATGCAGAGCTTTAAGAAAAGTATGTCCTTGAGCAAGATGTATTGTTGCTTAAAGGGCCCAATGACTAAGACAAAACAATGTGAAAAAAAAGAATGTTTGCCTCCTCCTCCTTAAGGGGCCTTGGACTCTCTATCAACCTGCCTAAGTTTTAACTCTCTCACTTGCCTCAACACCTCGTCTCCCAAATTATTGGTCTGTCGTGTAGTGAGCACAGCAAGCTTGGACTTAGTAGCTATAAGACAAAGGACTATCCACAAGAGGGTATCTACAGGTGGGATAAAAAATGTAGAATGTCCATCTTGTTTCTACTCCTTGAGGTCCCAAAATGCCCCCTTTGTCATGCAGAGTGACATGGTATAATGGTTATATTTTTACATAACAAATTACTCCAAATTTCAGCCCTGAACTTTCCTCACCATTTCTTGGCTCAGGAACTCACATGAGCCTCAGACTGGTGCCTCTGGCCCAGGATCTTTCCTGAAGTTTCAGTCCAGCCGTGGGCCAGTCAGCTGCACTTGAGGCAGGAGATTGATGGGTTCCAGGTCAGACATTTGAAGATGAGTTCCAATACCCTGACCACCTGATGTGAAGAGCTGACTCATTGGAAAAGACCCTGATGCTAGGAAAGCTTGAAGGCAGGAGGAGAAGGGGATGATGAGGATGAGATGGTTGGATGGCATCACCAACTCAATGGACATGAGTTTGAGCAAACTCTGGGAGATGGTGAAAGACAGAGAAGCCTAGTGTGCTTCAGTCCACGGGGTCGCAAAGAGTCAGACATGACTTAGCAACTGAACAACAATAGGTTAGACATTTACAGACAGAAATAACTTCCAGATAGAAATAATAACAGGAACAAGGTAAATAGCTGACTTTGCCTCTAGATAGACAATTAAGATTAATAATAATGGCATTGGCAAGAGTCCTGTCCAGATAAGAGATAAAGACCACATATTTCTCATCCTCGAGGTCAAGGTGACCTTCTTGACTGCACGTGCACAGGAAGGCTCCTTGGGGGGGTCAAAAACGGAGGGAGTTGGCACCCTCCCTACAGGTAGTGATGTCAACCTACCTGGGGGCCTCTTAGCTGGAATCCAACTTGGTTAAGAGGTGTGTGCACACATGGGAGGATCCTGAGCTATACCAGATACAGCCTCAGAATCAGGTAAAGCAAGCTCATTGGCCAGAGGAAGCCTGGAAAAATCCCCCATGTAATTCAAACTACAGTAAGGGCATGACTCTGAGCCCACCCATGTGTGTCTGTTCACACCTACTCTTTTCTTCTCCTAATAAACACTTGTTTCCCTCTTTGTGAAAATTTATTTCTACACAGCCAGGGGGCCGGGGCCTTATCACCAGCCACTGGCCCCGGTTATCTAACGGCTAGGATTCAGTGCTCTCACTGCCGGGGCCTGATCTCACTCTCTGGCTAGGGAAGCCAACCCTGCTGGAGGCCGCTGCAGGCCAAGGCCACCCCAGATCAAGTCCATTTCTCTGAGCTCCATTTCCCATTTGATTTATTTTTGCAATCTTACAGATCATGTGTGTAGACAAATTAGCCCAACGCCTGTCTTGGTCATGCCCAGATGCTCCATAACCAAGAGATGGCAATTTTAGCACAGAAATTCAATTTTATTCCATAAAGCATGAAACTCAGTTGCAGGCAGAGGAAGAACTGAGTTGGAATTTGCAGGAAATTGGTATAAAGAACAGCCTGGATGGACCAATTTCCATTCCCCTGGGGAGAGTTCCCCAGAAGGCAGGTAACATGCACTGTGGCCTCCTCCACTGGAATATCAAACCATCACCAAGTGATCACGACAAATGCCAGCCGGACAGCTGGCCCTTATCCAGGAAAAAATGATTTTGGAATGGCCACCAACTCCCCCAGCGACTCCACATTGGGCCACATGAGAGCTTCTCCAGTAGCTCAACGGTAAAGAATCTGTCTGCAGTACAGGAGATCTGACAGGAGATGCGAGTTTGATCCCTGGGCGTTCCATTCCTGGGTCAGGAAGATCTCCTGGAGGAAGAAATGACAGCCCTCTCCAGTACTTTTGCCTGGGAAATCCCATGGACAAAGATGTCTGGTGGGCTACAGTCCCCGCCATTGGAAAGAGTACAACTGGGCGACTAACACCACCACCAAACCTTGTCCCAGGGCCACCAACTCAGCTCCCCCAGAGTGACAGACCCTGCGTTTCTTTTCTTTCTTTTTTTTGAATTAATTTTTATTTTTCAGTTTGTTTTGCTTTACAATACTGTATTCGTTTTGCTATACATTGACATGAATCAGCCGCGAAGTGTACATGAACTCCCAATCCCGACCCCCACCGCCCCCCTCCTGCCCCACACCATCTCTCTGGACTATCCCCGTGCATCAGTCCCAAGCATCCTACATCCTGCATCGAACGCGTTTCTAATAAGCTTCAAGGTGAAGCCGACACTGCTGGCCGCGGGACCTTCCCTTCAGAAGCACGGATATATGTCACGTGCACAGAAGAGAAAACGCGGCAGTGACACCAGACACTCAGTCTTCAGGGAGAACTGACAGGGCCCTGACCAGCGTCAGAGAGGGGAGCATGACCCCGGTGGGTCGGTTCCCGGCCCCGCGGCTCCGGAAGAACTGCGACCGGGCTGGATGAAGGTCCCAGCAGCAGCGCGGCCACAACGCGCAGCGCACGAGACAGCCGGGCTGCGAAATGATCCGGCGGGGCGGAGGGCGGGCCCCTAACTCCACCCCCTCCACCTCGGGCGAGTCCTTCTGTCTCCTGAGGCTTCGCCCCCAACCCCGCGCACAGCCCCCTCCTCTCCGGGTCCCTGCACTCCAGGGGTGGCGCCAGTAGGACTTCCTCTCTCTGAATCGAAGAAGAAGAAAGCGAAACCCAGCTTGATAGACTGGGAAACCGGAGATCAGAAACTAAAAGGGGAACTCTGCGGAGGTCATGTAACCTCCGGAGTGGTCATGCAGACCACTCTGCAGGAGCAGAGCCAGTCCTCCGACTCTTCACTCATTCATTCTTTCATTCTAGAAACATTTATTGAAATGCTATGTGTCAGGAACTGTTCTGGGTCACAAGGATGGCAACAAACACCACCGACTTGTCCGCCCTGTCGATGGCCTGGTAGCAGACTGCTGCTGCTGCTGCTAAATCGCTTCAGTTGTGTCCGACTCTGTGTGACCCCATAGACGGCAGCCCACCAGGCTCCCCCGTCCCTGGGTTTCTCCAGGCAAGAACACTGACAGGGCGTTCAAAAAAAGACCAGGACGGTGCAATGAAGCCATGGTCCCGGGAAGCCGGGAGCTGGGGCCGGGGGCTCCCAGAAAGCAAATCCATTAGGCCTAGAGAAGGATGGAGGCTGGCTGACTTCTGGGGAGAAGCCCAGGTGGAAGATGAGAGCCCTGAACTGGAAGTTCTTGTGCAGTGAGGAGGCATTACATTCAGGCAATGGAGGTGGAGCGAGGTAAGGCTGGGCGTGCCAAGCTGAGCAGGTTGGAATGCCTCTGCCCTCTCCCACCCCTGCAGTGGGCCACCGGGGTCCGTTCGCTTCCCACAGGTATCTGAGGAAATGCACAAGTTACAAGTAGGGAGTGATGCATAGAAGACTGCTCAGCCTGGTTTCCCATAACACCAGTGCACCTCTCCTCTGCAAAGCCAGGCCAGCAGCTGATGAGAGCCTAGACAAGAGCCAAAGAGACCTACAGAACCCTGAGCACCCAGGACTGCATAGGCAGGAGGGGTTCTGGAGTCAGTGTGATTTTTTAGCCTGATATGCTTTCCTGGAAAAGACCCTGATGTTGGGAAAGATTGACAGCAGGAGGAGAAGGGGGAGACAGAGGATGAGATGGTTGGATGGCATCATCGACCCAATGGACATGAGTTTGAGCAAACTCTGGGAGATGGTGAAGGAGAGAGAAACCTGGCATGCTGCAGTCCATGGGTTGCAAAGAGCAGCGCATGACTGAGCAACTGAACAGCAACAAATGCTTTCCTGTGGATGCTGTGTTTTCGCCAGACACTTTAATGAAGTTAGGAAACAATAAGAAGAAGGTAGGGGGATTCCCAGGTGGCGCAAGTGGTAAAGAACCCGCCTGCCAGTGCAGGAAACGTTAAGAGACATGGGTTCAATCCTTGGATGGGGAAGAGCCCCTGAAGGAGGACATGGCAACCCACTCTAGTATTCTTGCCTAGAAAATCCCCATGGACAGAGGAGCCTGGCAGGCTACAATCCATGAGGTCGCAAAGAGTGGGACCCGACTGAGTGACTAAGCACACACATGATTACCAAGCACTCACTGTTGGTAGGTAGTTACGCACTGAAGCATCCAAGCTTGATAGACCTTTATCAAGATGACAGCCTCACTGAGGAGGTGGCCACATCCACACTATTCAGAACATCCATCTGAAATGCAAAGCATCTTTGCCTGAGCTAATTAGGCCCACGGAAGGGGAGGCTGGAAGAGGTGCAACCCAGGCTTAGAAGGAGCTATCCAGGGTAACTGCAGAGAGAGGAAACACACAGCTGGGGCTTGGGCAGAATGGAGAATGTCTCTGGGAGCCCAAGATGACAGGTCAGCAGAAGTGGAATCAGGGGTGGTGGGTGGTGAGTGGGGTGCTGAGCCTGGAGGGCAACTCTCAAGGGCTAAGGTTTGACACTTACCTGGTAGAATATAGTGTCTCTCTAGTAGGGGAAGAATAGTTCACAATTCAGGCAAAAGGCTGTGAACCTCCTAAGAGCTGCATCTTGTCAGCTTTAGCATGGAGAAAAGATGCTAGAGAACCCAGGCTTAAGAATAAAAGTCTTGACTGCAGTCTAAGCTCCTCCACTTCCTAGTCAAAGGGCCCAAGAGTAACCTAACTTGTTGGCCTGTCTCCTCATATGTAACATGAGTGTGATGATCTTACTCCCCTCACAGCGTGGTTCTGAAGGTGAGTTATTTTCTCAGGGTGGCACCCACATACTATGGCCTAGAGCATACAAGCTATTATTGTCTTATTATTGAATTACATCCCAAACAAGCCCCTGGGCTCTTTAGGGAACTACCTTCTAAGGTGCATAGAGAAGCAGCAGGTACCAAAATCCCAGGCCAGGAGGCAAGAGGGGGAGGAGTGTGAAGCATCTGGGCACCAATGTTAAGGATACACTTGACCTACTGACAATGAGTGATTCTTTAAACACTGAACTCCAGGCACCTCACTCACCTGTTCCTAGTTCTGGACCAGGCAGTGACTTTTGCCCTGGCCAATTTTCACTTTTGCCAGTGGCTCTACCTGAGTTCATTTCTGTACAGGAGTTAAGGGGAGAGCCTCCTGTGGTGTGAAGAAGTAGGATCATGCCTCAGATTTAAGTCTTCACTCTTCTTTGTTATCAGCTGAAAAAATACATGCAACCTAAAAGTTTGGAGATATGCGTTATTCAGCAGAAACTTTTAGGACTGCCAGCCCAGGAGACAGCATCTCAAGTGATCCTGATAAAACTGCTCTGAGAAGAAGGAGGCTGGGGAGAAGCTAGGTTATATAGATGTTTTGTGACAAAGAGCAGGTAGTTTGAATGCCAAAAAAAATTTTTTTTATAAATTACAGAAAACCATTCCAGGCACCTCACTCACCTGTTCCTAGTTCTGGACCAGGCAGTGACTTTTGCCCTGGCCAATTTTCACTTTTGCCAGTGGCTCTACCTGAGTTCATTTCTGTACAGGAGTTAAGGGGAGAGCCTCCTGTGGTGTGAAGAAGTAGGATCATGCCTCAGATTTAAGTCTTCACTCTTCTTTGTTATCAGCTGAAAAAATACATGCAACCTAAAAGTTTGGAGATATGCGTTATTCAGCAGAAACTTTTAGGACTGCCAGCCCAGGAGACAGCATCTCAAGTGATCCTGATAAAACTGCTCTGAGAAGAAGGAGGCTGGGGAGAAGCTAGGTTATATAGATGTTTTGTGACAAAGAGCAGGTAGTTTGAATGCCAAAAAAAATTTTTTTTATAAATTACAGAAAACCAGATATCCCAAGTTAAGGAATTTAGTGGGCTTTTCTTTGTATGCACCTAGTCAAGCTATGCTTTTCCCAGTGGTCATGTGTGGATGTGAGAGTTGGACCATAAAGAAGGCTGAGCGCCAAAGAATTGATGCTTTTGACTGTGGTGTTGGAGAAGACTCTTGAGAGTCCCTTGGACTGCAAGGAGATCCAAACAGTCCATCTTAAAGGAAATCAGTCCTGAATATTCATTGGAAAGACTGGAGCTGAAGCTGAAACTCCAATACTTTGGCCACCTGATATGACGAACTGATTCATTGGAAAAGACCCTGATGCTGGGAAAGATTGAAGGCAAGAGGAGAAGGGGTGACAGAGGATGAGATAGTTGGATGGCATCACCGACTCAATGGACATGAGTTTGAATAAACTCTGGGAGTTGATGATGGACAGGGAGGCCTGGCGTGCTGCAGTCCATGGGGTTGCAAAGAGTCGAACACGACTGAGAGACTGAATTGAACTGAACTCGGACATTCTTTGGCATTGCCTTTCTTTGGGATTGGAATGAAAACTGGCGTTTTTTAGTTCTGTGGGTACTGCTGAGTTTTCCAAATTTGCTGACATATTGAGTGCAGCATTTTAACAGCATCATCTTTTCAGATTTGAAATAGCTCAGCTGGAATTCCATCATCTCTACTAGCTTTGTTTGTAGTGGTGCTTCTTAAGGCCCACTTGACTTCACACTCCAAGATGTCTGGCTCTAGGTGAGTGATCACATCATAGTGGTTTTTCAGGTCATTAAGATCTTTTTTGTATAGTTCTTCTGTATATTCTTGCCACCTCTTCTTAATACCTTCTGCTTCTGTTAGGTCCATACCGTTTCTGTCCTTTATTGTGCCCATCTTTGTGTGAAATGTACCCTTAGTAGCTCTAATTTTCTTGAAGAGATCTCTAGTCTTTCCCATTCTATTGTTTTCCTTATTTCTTTGCATTGATCACTGAGGAAGGCTTTCTTATCTTTCCTTGCTATTCTTTGGAACTCTGCATTCAGATGGGTTTTCTCCTTTGCCTTTCGCTTCTTTTCTTTTCTCAGCTATTTGTAAGGCCTCCTCAGACAACCATTTTGCCTTTTTGGATTTCTTTTTTGAGGGGATGGTTTTAATCACTGCCTCTTGTACAATGGTAGAACCTCTATCCATAGTTCTTCAGGCACTGTGTCTACCAGATCTAAGCCTTTGAGTTTACTTGTCACTTCTACTGTATAATTGTAAGGGATTTGATGTAGGTCATACCTGAATGGCCTAGTGGTTTTCCCTACTTTTTTCATTTTAAGTCTGAATTTGGCAATAAGGAGTTCATGATCTGAGCTACAGTCAGCTCCTGGACTGTATAGAGCTTCTCCATCTTTGGCTGCAATGAATATAATCAGTCTGATTTCAGTATCGACCATCTGGTGATGTCCATGTGTAGCATCCTTTCTCGTGTTTTTGGAAGAGAGTACCATGATGGCTGCTAGATGGCAAGTATTCTCCTTCCTGAGTTTCTTTAGGGCTCACCAGTTCACTGTAAGCTGTGGCTACAATGGCTGGTGACTGTGACATCCTTGTTTACTGATATGGCAGGAAATATTCCATTTCTCATTTGTAACTAGGAAGTAACTGAGGCCTGGATGGATAAGCAGCCATGTCAGGGTTCCTTGATAATTGCTGGGGAAGCCTGTGTTCTCCCATTAGACCCCAGCAGAGGGCCCCATAGAACATGCCAGACTTCAGGCCAGGGAGCTGCTTTGTGTGGCCCCCTCCCCTTCTTTTGGGTGCCACCACATTGAAATTGGTTCCATCCAAGTTTTCCGGATGTGGCTGAAGAATGTCACCTGCCATATCAGTAGACAAAAGATATTGCAGCCATCACGCCAGCAGCCACTGCATTTTTTTGACCTGTGACTGTACGTCCTTCAGGGATTCAGGATGAGGAAAAGCAGGATGCTGGCCCTAGACGGCTAAGGTGCACAACAAAGGAATAATTTCAGGGAACCCAGACTCTTACATCTTCCCATCTATAAAATAAATGCTGAATTCATGAACTTGATATGTTTGGTTTTTCTTTAAGTAACAGTAACTTTGTTAATATTTTCACTACCTAGATTTTGTTGCAAAAACTCCTATATATTCTGGCTCCTCTCTGACCTGTTTGCTGCTGTCCCTAAGGCAATCTGAGAGGCTATCTTCCAGGGTAAGTCCTCTGCAAGTCCACCAGGTAAAATATAATTCTCAGTTTTTTTAGGTGTGTAGTATTTTTTTTTAGTCGACCTCTGACCCCAGCACTTGGAAAAGGGACATTTCTGGGTCTTTGTGTAGGGGACAGGAGACCCTCTCTAACCACAGGAGTCTTTGTGGGGAGGACACTTTTTGTCCAGGCTTCTTAGCTGAGCCAAGGAGAATGGAGGTGGGCTTTCCAAAATGAAATTTTACTCCTCACCCCCAAAGCCCTCCAGGAGGGCTCATCTTTGAGTCTATTTGACCTTGGTCCCCCACTTTCTACTCATTTCCATCCTGAAGAAATCGAATGCGCTAAACTTCAAGGAGGGCTTGGGACTTCCCTGGGGGTCCAGGGAACGCTTTGCTTCCAATTCAGGGGGCACAGGTTTGATCCCTGGTCAAGAAACCAAGATCCAACATGACATGCAGAACGGTCAAGAGATTTAAAGGTGGGTGGAGGGGGCGGTGCTTGAAGAAAAGGAAAATTGAGAAAGGAGCCTGATGTAGGTCTGGGTCAGGAGGGGGCTAAGGGGGTAGCTCCCTAGCATGCTTGAGAATCCCTACCGGTGCTGTTCCCAGTGAACCTACAGCAGGAGTTTGATACCCAGTTATCAATGCATCTGTTCAAACAACCAAAGGTTAAGGGACCAGCTAGGTTCCAAGCTACCTTCGGCTTAGGATGACTCGGGGCTGCTTGAACAGAGGTTCTCAAACCGCCAGAAACTTCAGAAGGGCCAGATAAAGCTCGGGTAGCTGGGTCCTGCTCCCGAGTTTCTGAGGCAGCAGGTCTGGGTGCGGGCCGAGAATCTGCATTTCCCGCAAGCTCTTAGGGATGCTGTTGGTGCGGGGCGCACCTAGAGTGCCTCTGGGAGGATACAACTGAGGGTGTTAGGCGCAGCGACCTCGGGAGGCGCCGGTGCGAAAGTGCGCTACCCGTTCAATTTCGGTTTCCTTTCCGATCCAGCAGCCCTAAAACTCTGAGTTTCGTTTCCCCGAGGCTGGGTGGGAGATGAGGGATAGGGAGGCGGGGGCAGCGAGCTAGGGGCGGCGCTAGCGCTGCATAAAGCCGAGGAGGGCCAGCGCCGGGAGCCTGCCTGTCACTGCGCTGGGGACGGGTAAGTGTAGCGCTCCTGGATCTGGGCACCCTCCGCGGGTCGTGGCATTTGGGCGTTTAGCTGGGAGTTGAGCGCTCTGGGGTGCCGGTATTGCGCAGACTAGGAGATGGCGATGGCACCCCACTCCAGTACTCTTGTCTGGAAAATCCCATGGACGGAGGAGCCTGGTAAGGCTGCAGTCCATGGGGTCTCGAAGAGTCGGACACGACTGAGCGACTTCACTTTCACTTTTCACTTTCATGCTTTGGAAAAGGAAATGGCAACCCACTCCAGTGTTTTTGCCTGGAGAATCCCAGGGACGGGGGAGCCTGGTGGGCTGCCATCTGTGGGGTTGCACAGAGTCGGACAGGACTGAAGCGGCTTAGCACGCGATAGTGATGATGACATGATGATGAAAATACAATGTTGGCTGGGTTCAGAGCATAACTGATGCTGCTTTCCCACCGGCACGCTGCTGAGGCTCTTGAGCGACGCATCAAAAGCAGCAGGACGCCCTTCCCGTCCTCCAAGCACTGGCAACTTTTCTGCCTGAAGAAATAGGAAGGTGGAGCAGAGCATGTAAAAAGGGTCTCCGAGGGAGCTAAGGAGTGCAAGCCAAACAAGTCTACGCCGGGGAGGTATCCTTGGAAGCGCAAGGACCCAGGGATCTTCCCCAATCTCGCTGGAAACAGGGATGTTGTAGCGGAGGGTCTCCGCGGACAGGTTTTGCCTACGGGAGCGTCCCTATAGAGATGGGGCATGCGCAGAAGTGCCCTGCGCGGAGTACAAGTCACCCAGGGGGTGGAGAGCTGCTTCCCGCAGCTTGTGCAGCGGGATGCAATGGTATGGGGCCGGCGCAGTTAGTTTTCCAAGTGGAGCGAGGTAGGACAGTCCTGGGGCCTGGACGAAAGCCCAGGTATTGCTGAGACCTGCAACCCACAGAGCAGCCGGGGTGGCATTCTCGGAATTAATAAGTCAAATATTAAATCAAGTTTTTTGTTGGACTTAGGAAAGTAGGAGGGGATGTGTTGACTTCTTCTTTATTGTAGTCATTCGCAGGCGGCTGGGTCAGGATGCTTCTTGTGAGCTGAAAAAGTGTTTTAGTTTTAAGTCCTGGCTTGGGGGCCATTATGCTTACTCTAAGCTGTACGGAACATCCTTTAATGATTAACTTGTGGCGAAAGCAATAGTGCTGCAGGAAGGAGGACCCCTTCCAGGGCCGGAAACTGAGCTCTTATCTAACACTCGGAAATGGATTGTCCAAGGAGACACATACATGTGCTGACAAAGCAAGAGATTTTATTGGGAAAGGACACCCAGTGGAGAGCAGGTTGGTAAGGGAACCCAGGAGAACGGTTCTGCCAAGTGGCTCACAGTCTTGGGTTTCAGGGTGATGAGGTTAGTTTCTGGGTTGTCTTTAGCCAATCATTCTGACTCAGGGTCTTTCCTGGTGGTGCATGCCTTGTTCAGCCAAGATGGATGCCAGCAAGAAGGGCTCTGGGAGGTGGTTGGACATGTGTTGTCTCCTTTTGACTTTTCCTGAACTCTTTCGGTTGGTGGTGGCTTATTAGTTCTCTGTTCCTTACCAAGACCTCCTGTCTTAAAACAACTGATACAAATGGTTATTGGGGTGCCTGGCCAGGGTGGGCGGTTTCAGTCAGTGTTCTACCCCTAACAATAGAATATAAAGGTAAAAGTAAATAAACAGATCTAATATGGTGTCAGATTTGTTAGTCCCTATTACAACAGTAAACAATTTAAATGTCAGTGAGTTTTTGGAAGGCGAAACACTTCCATGAGAAAAAGCAAATATAAGTTCTTAAAGTATTACCTGGACTGAATTATTTGGGCTGTTTAGTTTGGCAGGTGCAGCCAGATGCTGAATGTGACGAGTAAGTGAAACACTGATTTTTATTACTGAATGGCCTTGCCCCAGAGATCCAAATTGATTTTCAAAGACTATCTGAGATAGGTACAGATATTTAAGATGTACAGACAAAACTCACAAGACTTGGTTTTCAGGGAATGTCACTTTGTGAAACACAGAGAGGGACTTTTTTGTTCTCAAAGCACCCATGGTCATTGAGTGCTAGCCCTGGGGATCAATGATGCTACGTGACTGGGTACAGCAAGGTCAGCTGAGGTTGTGGTCTTTAACCCGGGGCCCCAGCTCCAGCCTAGGAGCCCATAGGCACATGAAATCTTTCCAAAGGCATAGGGGGTGGTTGTTAGGAAATAAATTGCCGGATTCCACAAGTATTTTTTAAAGTTGATCACCTTTCAAAATCACCTTTCACTATACAATGAACAGAATCCATCCCTCCCCCACAGTTTTTTTTTTTAAGCAAGCTTGCCCTTTCAATGTGTATCCAAAATCCGCATAGGCCTTGGGGGAGGGTCCCTAGAGAATATACAAGAAGCGCATCAGAAAAAAAAAAAGTATTGATTCAGTACACTGACAGCAAGTCTCTCTGCTTTATCCTTCAACCTCAGAATTTAAATATTTGAGGTTTACAAAAGGACTCAGGGAACTGTGAACGTCCTTCAAAGTATCCCCTCTGCATTTTCACCATTCTCAGCAATGGGGTGTGTGGCGATGAGCACTGTCATGAGTTGTATTCATCGGGTTTTGGTCTAATTTGTTTGTTTTGCCTGATTCCAAGGCGGTGTTGGAGGAGAGCTCTGCATTTCTGCCAACTAGTCAGCACTACATTGTCAAGTAAAAAGAAGGTATATTGGGGTAAGTGCTTTATACTTTTTATAACATTTATTTCAAATCCTAGGATAAATATATTTTCATTTACTTTTATCCAAGATTATTACATAAGTCTTAATATTTAGAAGTTTATGGTCCCAGAAAAATAATTATAATTTTTTAACATATAGTCCAGTGGTTAGGACTCAGCACTTTCACTGCTGGGACCTGAGTTCAATCCTTGGTGAGGGAACTAAGATCC
>SJXQ01002882.1:289951-317330 GCA_006408695.1 Aepyceros melampus
TATATATATATATATATATATATATATATATATAAAATGTTTGGGTATTATCAAATATTTAGAATCCCTCATCTACATTTTATTTTTAAACATAAATTTTAAAATGCAGAAATGTCATCCTTTGTTGCTATTTAAATTTATGGTGAAAAAAGCTTTTGATGTTCACCCTATAATCATGATGGGAAATACAGAGTTTTTAAAAAGATTTTGGCATCCAGAAGCATGTCTCTGAAGACCACTGAGCTGGGATGGAGCATTGTCTTCATCTGACATTTGGTTCCTTGGAGTTCTCCTGTCATTTCTTTCTGAGTTTCCACTCTGTCCCAGTGTGTTTCATGGTGGGTTTGGTTCCATGATTGAATGTACCCAGCTCCTAAATTGTGTTAATCTTGATGTGCTAGATTTATGCTGAACTGATAAAGGAAGAAGATGGTTCATTCTGACTTGGATATCAAAGAACTTGATTCACCTGAATCCAGTCTAAATGGAAGTGATGATACGGTGAGGGAACATGAAACTGTAAGTTGATGCGTGAAAACCACTATCCATGTGGACATGAACTGTGTTCACTTGTGGGCTGCCCATTGATAACAGCGATGCCATTGCTGCCCAGGGATGCTCGATTCCTCATCTCTCCAGAGCCTGGATGTGGATGCAAAGATGTGACTCATTTTTCTTGGGCCCTTCTTGCAGCCAAATGCCATTAGTGTTTTGCCTTAGCTGATCCTAATAGTGAAAGTGTTAGTCACTCAGTCATGTCTGTCTGTGACCCCATGGACTGTAACCTGCCAGGCTCCTCTGTCCATGGGATTCTCCAGGCAAGAATACTGGAGTGGGTAACCATTCTTTCTCTAGGGGATCTTCCCAACCAAGGCGTCAAACCAGGGTATCCTGTATTGCAGGAGGATTCTTTACCATCTCAGCCACCTGGTTGGGGTGCAGTTTTGGTCTGGAAAATCCAGGCAAGAGGCCGATGGGCTGGTGTAAGAATTTGGCCCAGGCGCTGGGCCCAAGGAACCCTGTGAGATCACGTGCCCACACCATAGTTCAGTCTCGAGCTCAAACCTCCTAAGTGTCATTGTGATATCTCCGACAGTGAAGCCATGTGGAGTCTTTTCTCCCAGGAATGAGACATATTTTTGGTGGGAACCAAACTTGGCTTCTGGAATCAGTTCAACCTAAATTTGATTCCACTGCTGACACTTGCAGCTGTAAGATCTTGAGTGGTTACTCCTCCCTTTAGAAGCCTGGTTTTCCATTTCTAAAATGAAAATAAGAGCATTCACTTTGTGCAGCTGTTGAGAGGAGGTAGAGGCTGGGCACTTAGAAAGAGCTCTGTTTATTGCTGGCATATGTTTTAAAGCAATGGATCTTCAGCTTCTTTCCAACTGACTCCGTTTTAATCATCAGTGGTTAACAATATTTTAAACAATATTATAAATTACACCAAAGGACACAGAAAAATAAGAAATCACTCATCTTTCCAGCACCATGATATAAATGTTGTCTCTTGCCTGGCTGTAACTGGCAAGGTATAGGGCAGTAGGAACTCATAATGCTCACACCCTCATGTTTGAATGTTGTTGTTGTTGTTATTCTAGAGAAGGAAATGCAACCCACTCCAGTATTCTTGCCTGGAGAATCCCATGGACGGAGGAGCCAGGCGGGCTCAGTTGCTAAGTTGTGTCCTACTCTTTGAAACCCCGTGGACTGTAGCATGCCAGGCTCCTCTGTCTTCCATCTCCCAGAGTTAAATTCATGTGCATTGAGTCAGTGATGCTATCTAACCATCTCATCCTCTGCCAAGCTCTTCTTTAGCTGTCAATCTTTCCCAGCATCAGAATCTCTTCCAGTGAGTTGACTCTTCGATCAGGTGAATGTAGCTTGGCTTTTCTGGCCAGGTTGAACGAGGTGTATCTTATGACCCAGAAGTTCCACTTCTAGGTGTTAACCTTGGTTCTCAGAGTATGATCCCCAGAGAAGCAACATTAATATCTCTGGGGAAGTTTGAAATGCAAACTGTCACCCTCACACACCCTTCCCCAGACCTAGTGAACTAGAAATTTCAGGGGTGGGACCTACCATCTGTGTTTCTACAAGCCTTCTAGGTGATTTTTCTTTGTGCTGAAGTTTGAGATGCATTTTGCCGTTTGTACAGCATTTTTTTTATAAGCAAAACCAGAAGTAACACAAGTGTCCATGAGTAGTGGAATGTATACATAGATTGTGGTGTGCAGTAGAATTCCACACAGCAGTGAAAAGTAATGAGCTAAACTTCCAGGTATCATGATGGCTGGGTCTAAAAAACGATGGTGTGGCTGGTGGCTCTATGGTTCGGGCTCAACACTTTAACTGCCGTAGGTTGCAGTCAGTCTGTGGTTGGGGAACTAAGATCCCCTGGAAGCCACATGGCATGACCAAAAAAAAAAAAAAAGTAAATAACAATAAATAGACTGTGGTGAATCCCCTAGAGTCAGGTCACAGAAGAAATATACTGTATCATTCCATTTATATAAAGATCCAGGCCACCATAAGCCATGTATTTTTTAGGGAAAGATGGGTGGGTGGTAAAACGAATGAAGAGTAAGGACATAGTTTTCATAAACCTGGAAATAGAGGGACTCTCTAGAGGTAAAGGGGTTTTAGGAGAAAGGTGCCTGGGGAGGGGTGGACAAAGTGTCTCAAGTACAGGGAATATGTGTTTTCTTAACCCAGGTGGTTGGCACATGCATTTTGGCTAATTATCGTTCATGTTTTATAAACTCTTGGGAATGAGTGATATAAAGAAATGAAAACAAAAAGAACCCATAAGGAGGGCTCAAATAGGCCACTGATGAGTGTGAAGGTACAGCCAGGTATGTGCATAGCCACCACAAGGCTTTCCCTGGGGTTCAAGCTCCAAACCTTTCTTAAGTGTCATTATTGACAAAACTCACACAGGCCACGTGTTTAAAAATAGTAGGAAAGATTTTACTCAAGACTATTGCAATAGAGGAGAGAGCTTGAACTTAGTGTGGATACAAGGACAGTGGGCAGGATAGAGGAGAGGAGAAGGAATTGCCAAGAGCAATTTGGGAAGGGTAATGGGAGGTGAAGAATTGATGTTTTTGAAGTGTGTTGCTGGAGAAGACTCTTGAGAGTCCCTTGGACTGCAAGGAGATCAAACCAATCAACCCTAAAGAAAATTGGTTACCATAGCTTTAATAATAGTTATGGAAATCAGGTCATGTTAACCCTCCAACTCTTGTTTTTCAAAGTCATTTGCCTATTCTAGGAGTATATAGACTATTTAGATTTACTGTGATTGTTAATATAATTGCACTTGGAAAGATCATTTTGTTATTTGTTTTCTATTTGCCCTATTCTTCATTTCCTCTTTTTCTGCTTTCTTTTGAATTAACCAAGTTTTTTTATGATTTTATTTTATCTCCTTTGTTGGTTTATTGACTAAAACTATTTTAGGGAGTATATCATATCTTTAATTTACCAAGTTTACCTTCAAGTGAAAGTGAAAGTGAAGTCGCTCAGTCGTGTCCGACTCTTTGCGACCCCGTGGACTGTACCCCACCAGGCTTCTCTGTCCACAGGATTCTCCAGGCAAGAATACTGGAGTGGGTTGCCATTTCCTTCTCCAGGGGATTTTCCCAACCCAGGGATCGAACCCAGGTCTCCCACATTGCAGGCAGACGCTTTAACCTCTGAGCCACCAGGGTACTAATATATTATTTCATATATAATATCAGAACCTTATAATGTGTGTCTATTTCTCTCCTCCCGGCCTTCCTGCCATTTTTGTCATGAGTTTTTATTTTGTCAATATTTTAAGCCCCCACATTACATTGCTATTCTTTTTGAAATGGCCAATATCTTTTAAAGATATTTAAGTAATAAAAAAGTATAGTAGTCACCATTCTGGTGTACATTCCTTGGTGTAGATTAAAATGTCCATTCAATATCATTTTCCTTTGGCTTGAAGGGCATCCTAAACATTTCCTGTAGTGCAGGTCGGCTAGTGATGAATTCATTCATTTTTGTACATCCAGAAAAGTCCTTACTCACTTTCTCATTTTAAAAGATTTTTTTTTCTGAGTAGAAAATTTTAGGTTGATAATTTTTCTCAGTACTTTAACAAAGTTGCTACACTGTCTTCTCATTTGCATAGTTTCTACTAAGAAATATGCTATAAATCTCATGTTTATTCCTCTGAACATAACATGTCATTTTCTGGCTGGCATGCTGTCATTATCACTGATTTTGACCAATTTGGACTATAGTGTGCCTTGATATAGTTACTTTATGTTTCCTTTGCTCTGGGCTCATTGAGCTTTGGGGATCTTCGGGTTTTCACCAAGTTTGAGGACATTTTAGCTATTATTTATTCAAATATTTATTTCTGTTTTACCCTCATTCTCTTGATTGGGGAGCTTTAATCACCCGTATACATTAGGATGATGGAAGTTGTCCATCTTCGATGGAACGTGACCTGCAGGCTATGATGGAGATCTCCCATTCTGCCTCTTCCAGGAGTCCAAGAGCAACCTGTATAGCCAATATGAGGAGAAGGTGCGGCCCTGCATTGACCTCATTGACTCCCTGCGGGCCCTGGGCGTGGAGCAGGAACTGGCCCTGCCCGCCATCGCCGTTATTGGGGACCAGAGCTCGGGCAAGAGCTCCGTGCTGGAGGCCCTATCTGGGGTCGCCCTCCCCAGGGGCAGTGGTAAGCACTTGCCTTCTGTGTTGGTTAGCTCAGGCTGCAGTAACAAAGGACCTCAGACTTAGGCTTAAACAATAAAAGTTTACTTCTCAAAATTTGGGAGGCTAGAAGCCCAAGATCAACGTTATTACCAGGGTTGGTTTCTCCTGAGGCCTGTGTCCTCTGCTTACAGATGACTGTCTTCTCCTTGTGTCTTCTGGGAGATGGTGGAGAATGTTTGAGAAGTCTGGGGTTTCCCACTGCAGTGTACCACCTGGGCTGATGGAAAACACTGGGGTGAAGCAAGAGATCTAAAGTAGGGGATTTCAAGTAAAACTCCATCTGAAATGTACATTCTAGATGCACATTCGTGAGTCACCCCAGATAGGATGCCTCAGAGAGTCAAAGGGTGAGAACAAGGAGTTTGCAGTTTTAGGAGCCTCCCAGATGATTATATACAAATTTAAGAACCACTGGTCTAAGACCACCATATAGGACTGTTAGCAGCAGAGTATAGACCTGATGAGTAGTGGTTTCCTAGGTATTGTTACAAGATGTCCTCTCGTGCTGAGGCTGAAAAAACTTGAGAACGAAGGCGAGTGGAAAGGCAAAGTCAGCTTCCTGGACAGAGAGATTGAGATTTCAGATGCTTCACAGGTGGAAAAGGAAATCAGTGAAGGTAAGTGTCTCATGTTTGTTCTTCACACCTATTTGGATATCTGGTCAACCAGGTGAAATAGATGGGGTCTGCTTGTCACTGTTCCCACTCTGCCCTTTCTAGGCCTGTTCTGGTCGTTCAGGAACCTTCCCTTCCCTCCATCAGGCCCCCAGCTCTCTTGTATTTTCTCTCTTTTTTTTTTTCTCTCATTAAGACCAGAGAGAATCTGGACAGAATCTGACCTCAGTAATTTATTACCTAGTATGTAAGTATGTATCTGAGCATAATGTGAATTTTGAAGCTTGTCTTCAAATATGGAGTATTTGTCCTTTATTCAAAGGCTTCCCCACTCCACAGATCTGATGTCAGGGTGTGGGGCCAGGGAACACCTTCACCTGTTAACCAGCTTTCCAAAATGCTAACTGGAACATCACTGAATCCTGGTCAGAACTGGAAGTCTTTTTCTTCCAAGAGTGGGATGCTTGTGCTTGAATAATCCCCAGCTTAGAATAATATATGGCAGGTCTCAGTAAATGCACACCAGAGATTACTATATCAATTTGAAACATCTGAAAAGAGAAAATTAATGCTTGATGTAGATAGGGCAAAGTAGTGATACACTTAGTTGCTGCTGAGTGTGAGTGAGATGAATAAGCAATTTTCCCTTATTGACTTTAATTTCTTCCTAGTGTGTCACATAATTAAGTTCTAGTCATTTGGGGAGGATACAAAAATGGTATGAACTTATATCCAGCAGTAGGAAAGAATGGATTTGACTCTATAAAAGTGGAAGCACTAACTACCATTTATTGGCTGTTGTGCAAAAATTAAATAATGTTATCATGAAGATGTTATTGTGTGTCTGTTGGGATTAGGTTGCCTGCAGAAAGCACAAAATTAGTGTGTATCAGTTAGTCCTTGGTGTGTAACAAAACAATCTCAAAACCTAATGGCTTGGAACAGTTTATTTCCTGTGATTCAAAGCATCGGCTGGGCAGTTCTTTTCCTCTAGGATGATTTGTTTGGGGCCAACAGTCTAGGATGACCTCAGGTACCAACCCAATCCTCGACTGCAATGACCAGACCTTCCCATGGTCTGACAGTGGCCTGTCCCCCCCAGGTGACTGTGTTGGGTTTTTTAACATGTTGGAAGAAGGGTTCCAAGTACCAAGAGACCTGAGTTCAAAGCTCTGATGTGTAAGCACCTTTCAGTGTCTACTGGAAAACATTTTGTAACAACCTGTTACCCAAAGAAATTAATGTCCTCAAGCCAAATTTCAAGAAGCAAACTCTCTTGATGGGAGAAGTGGCATTCTTTTTATAAAGTGGCCTCCCTATGGAGGTGGGAAGGAGTATAGAAACCATTTGTGCAAGCGTTTAAACAATGTCAGTTTTATGTTTCTCAGAGCTGATGTAAGGGTCAAGGTTATGAACCCAGACTTCTGTCTCATTCCTACTCTCTGTGTGGCCTCTGCTCCCAAGGCCCCCCTCATCGTTCAGTCAAATGCCTATTCCTGCCAGCTAGTCATTGGCAAAGGACCTATCCCTGTCTTGAGCATATTTCTGGAAGTTGCACATAGCATCTTCACATCTATCCCATGGGCCAGACAATTTTATATGACCGCATTGCATACTGTGCTACATATACCTTTGTTACTATTTTTCCTTCTACATTCTTGACTGATATAAAGCATACCAAAAAGACATTCTGGATGTACAAAGTGGTCAAGTGGTGTTAGCTAAAAGTTTGATGAAATAAATTCTTATCTTGAAATTTTCATTATTAAGGAGGAAGGGACAGAATTAAATCTCTTAATGGAATATCAACAGCTAATGCTCAGCTTGCCTGAAACAAGCATGTACCACCACCCATAATTTTCCAGGTCATGTTTTAGGAGTCACCATTTTTAAAATTTGTTTTCATTTTACCTCTTTGTTAAGTTCCTAGTATATCAATGGGAGGAATTTAGGTGTGGCACCAGGAAGAACTTACCTGATCTGCGAGGTTAAGACAGGTGTCACCTACAGAGGTGTTCTCGCTAGTTTTTTCTGCAGACCATTCTGGCCACTGGCAATGAAAATATGGGATTATCCTTTGATGTCCCTTTTTGTTTCAGAGAAATGAATCTGCTCCAAATATGCCTTACCGTTGAATCACAGCAGGTGGGTGTTGCCTTCAGAGGATTCACTGTAATGAGATATTCCATCCCAAGCTCTATTCCGTTTTTCTTTTTCCTCTTCTCTAGCCCAGATTGCCATCGCGGGGGAAGGCATGGGGATCAGTCATGAGCTGATTAGTCTGGAGGTCAGCTCCCCTTGCGTCCCAGATCTGACCCTGATAGACCTTCCTGGCATCACCAGGGTTGCTGTGGGCAACCAGCCACCCGACATTGAATATCAGGTGAAACTTCAGGCTCCATCCTGGCCCAGGTCTTGTAGGGGAGGGGCTGCCTTAGAGCATCAGTGAGTCCAGGACCAAGCTTGAGGAGTGGGTATGGGGAGATGGGGAATTTGGAGCATGCACTGGTCGAAATTACTCCACCAAGTTGGATAGAAGCTTCTATGGGAAGAGGCAAAGTTGGGAAAGCATTTTATTTGTGTTTTATTCAGTGACTCATTTTTGGTTATAGTTACACTCTATGCCATATCTAAATTGGCATGCATTAGGAAGGGGTTTTATGTGGGAAGAGGAGCATTAGGAGCAAATATAATGATATTCCTGTATCAGTGCATCTCACCCTGTGGATTAAAGATTTAGAGAATAGTCAGGCAATTCTTTTGGCATCTTATTTTTCATTGTGACCTTCAGATTTGAGGTCTTGGGAAATGATTCACGAGTTAAAAGCTCGCAGTGTTCCCTCAGAAAATGTAGTTTTTTTGACTTGTGTTGTCAGCTCATTTCTCTGTGTTTGCTTCCTGGAAGAAATAGCTCTGGGACTTGGAAGGCCTGAAGCAAGTCAGGACTTGTCTCAACTCTCATACTCTCTCATTTTCTTACAGGTCAAGTCTCTCATCAGGAAGTATATCCTTAGGCAGGAGACCATCAACTTGGTGGTGGTCCCTGCTAACGTGGACATCGCCACCACAGAGGCGCTGCGCATGGCTCAGGAGGTGGATCCCCAAGGAGATAGGACCATAGGTAAGAAGAGTGAAATTGTTAGTCACTCAGTCATGTCTGACTTTGTATGGCCCCAAGGACTGTAGCTCTCCTAGTTTCTATGTCCTTGGGATTTCCCAGGCGAGAATACTGGAATGGATTGCCATTCCCTTTTCCAGAGGATCTTCCTGACCCAGGGATTGAACACATGTGTCCTCCATCTCCTGCATTGCAGGCAGATTCTTTACTGTCTGAGCCACCAGGGAAGAATCTTAAAATGGTAGGTGGCTTGATAGTGGAAGAGCATCCCTTAAATCCAGTGGGTGTTTCTTGGTACACATGAGTGGGGGCCTACACCCAGCAGATGAGACCCATTCAAGATCCATTGAGGCCAGATGACTCTTGGGCCACAATTGACTCTTGTCGGCCATGGGTTGACCCATAATCCTTGTCTATCTGCTTATAAGAGGCGTGGTGGGTGCAGGGGCAGGGCAAAATCAGAAAGCATTTATATCGGTTGAAAATGCATTTTATGTAGAATAATCCATGTGTCCCAGAAAGATGAGGGGATACACAGGATGTGAGGTGTCCATACAATGGGATAGTTCTGTGCTTGCTTAGTCGCTCAGTCTTGTCTGACTCTTTGTGATCCCATGGGCTGTAGCCCGCCAGGCTCTTCTGTCCATGGGGATTCTCCAGGCAAGAATACTGGAGTGTGTTGCCATGCCCTCCTCCAGGGGAATCTTCCCAACCCAGGTTGAACCCAGGTATCCCATATTGCAGGCGGATTCTTGACCATCTGAGCCACCAGGGAAGCCCAATAATACTGGAGTGGATTACCTATCCCTTTGCCAGATGATCTTCCCAACCCAGGAATCAAACCAGAGTCTCCTGCATTGCAGGCAGATTCTTTACCAGCTGAGCTACCAGCGAAGCCCACAGTGGGATAGTATCCAACCTTAAAAAGGAGGGACATGCTGACACCTGCTACAATGAGGATGAACCTTGAAGACACTGTGCTCAATGACATAAGTCAGTGCCAAAGGACAAATACTGCATGACCTCATTCACATGAGGGACCTACTGTGGTCAGTTTCATGGACAGGAAGTCAAGTGGGGGAAGGGAGAAACAGGAGTTAGTGTTTGGCGGTTACAGAGTCTCAGCTGGGGATGATGAAAAGGTTTTGAAGATGAATAGTGGTCAAGGTTGCCCAACAACGTGAAAGTATTTCATGCACCTAAAATGTGCATGTAAAAATGGTTAAAATGTTATGTTTGAAAAAATGCATCTGGCTGTAAATAGCAGAGAGCCTGAGGGCAGTGGCTGAAACAAACAGCAATTTATTTTCGCACCTAACAAGAAGTCTGGGCAGAGGCTGCTCACCTGTGTACCAGAGATGCTGTCAGTCCCTTCCACATTCTGCTCCACCATCCTTAGCTGCAGATTCTCATTCTTTGCTTGGCCTGCTGCCCATCCTGCCTGGGATGAGAATCTCTCAGCCAGGGCTGCAGCTACTAGTGGGCACAGTAAACCTCAGAGTTAATCTTGGGCTGGACAACCGCACGGCGCCTCACATGCAGATGGGTCCGTGCTCGGTGCAGTGTTGTGATGCTGCCATCTTGCAATAATTGTTTAACAGGCGTTCTGCATTTTCATTTTGCAGTGGGTCCTGCAAATGACCTAGCTGATCAGACCATTATTTTCCCAAGTGTGAGCCAGGCTTCACTTGCACCAATATTAACTGAAGAATTTTTAGAAATGCAAGTCCCTTGATCCCACCTCATCTGCTGAATCAGAACCTCTGGAGCAGGGCCTTAAGGTGGCTTAGATGCACAGGGAAGTTTGAGACCCATTGCATGAGAGTGAACTCCTTTGCTGAACAGGAGGAACATAACGGGCCATTACACGCTGCTATCTCTCTGGCGTGAGAGCCAAGATCTGGGTGAAGTGAGCTTAAAGAGCACATAGGAGCTGAGCCTCGCACCTTCACTAGGCGAGCTGCATTGTCTGCCCCAAGCAGCGTGGGAGCAAGCCCGGGGCCAGGGGACCTCGCTCCCCAGGAGGGGAGCTGACCTTACTCCTCACCCTGCGAAGATGTGAACATTCTGTAACCAGAGTGTCTGGGTCGCAGGAATCTTGACAAAGCCCGATCTGGTGGACAAAGGCACGGAAGACAAGGTCGTGGACGTGGTGAGAAACCTGGTCTTCCACCTAAAGAAGGGCTACATGATTGTCAAGTGCCGCGGCCAGCAAGACATCCAGCATCGGCTGAGCCTGGACAAGGCCCTGCAGAGAGAACGCATATTCTTTGAGGATCACCCACATTTCAGGTATGTGCATGGAGCTTTCCCAGGGAGAACCAAAATCAAGGACCTCCTTCCTCACAGGAGAAATGCATGCTGTCCAAGGTTGGCTGTTGAGAGTATCCATGTGTGTCTGTTCCTTTACTGTGACCATGGAGAATCTGCCTGGAAGAGTACAGGAGGAATTCAAAAGTAGGCAAAGAATAAATCTAAAACTTCAGAAGAAGGCGGAGACTTTTTGCAATAACTTATTATAGTTCTGGAAACAGAATGTAAACATAAGTATAACAGGATGGAAACAAAGTGGAAAACCCAGAAATAGACTGAAGTACGTACATTTGGTTTGTGATAAACTGGCACTTCAAATTCCTGGGCTTTGTCAGTTTCATTACCAATCAGTGGCACTGAAATAATTATTTAATAGTTGGGAAAAATTAAACTTGTCCTTACTTAACATGGGATACCAAAATAAATATCAGTGGAAATTTAAGATTAAGCACATAGAAAGTATCACTTCTCAGAAGAAAATACAGGCGGAGAATTAACAATCCCAGGATAAAGGCCTTTCTAACCCTGATGCCAAAAATGAAATTTTTTTAAAAAAGGATGATACTGATAAATTGGTTATTTTGAAATAATGAGAAGGTGTAGAGTTGGTGGGAAAGGAGGGGTGTGGGCTTGCATCTCTGCTACCAATAGCGAGTGCTGAGATCAAACAGGTGTCCCTAAGGCTGAGTTCCATTTCTAGGAATTCCACACAGGCAAGTAATCAGAGATGTGTTCAGTAACGTCCCCTAAAGTGTGTTCAGCACAGATTTGTTTTTAATCGTGAAGACTGTGGAATGTACGTGTTGAAAATCATGGGATTTGTATGGACAAACTAGAATAAGAGATCACAGTTCTAGCAACCATTATAGTGCTGTGCTAAGGAGATGTCAATATAAAGATTCTTACAAGACGTTGAGAAAAAAGTGACACATTCCCTGAGATCCCTTGTGTGTGCACATGTGTATGTGGGAGGAGACGCGTGTCCTTTGTAAACATCATCTTATTTGATGTTCCCAGAAGCTTGCAGAGACACATAATTCAGAAGAGATCCTTGCAGTCCTGTGTTCATAGCAGCATTATTCACAATAGCTAAAAAAAAAACAAAACATGGAAGCGAGCTGAGTGACCACTGATAGATAAACACAGTGTTTATCCAAAGTGGATTTAAAAAATTCCATCCACACAGTGGAATAGTATTTGCCCTTACAAAGGAAGAAAATTCTAGCACCTGCTATAACACGGCTGTACCCTGAGGGCACTATGCTCAGTGAAATAAGCCAGTCATGAAAAGACAAACACTGTATAATTCCTCTTATACAAGGTCCCTAAGTGGTCAAATTCATAGAGACAGGACCTGGGGGAGGGGATGGGGAGATGCTTAATGGAAACAGAGTTTCAGGTGGGGAAGATGAGCTGTTTCTGGAAGTAGGTGGTGGGGATGGTCACACGTCAATGTAATTGTACTTAATACCACTGAATGTGTGCCTACAGGCTTCCCAAGTGGTACTCACCACTAGTGAGTAAAGCACTCACTTGCCAATGCAGGAGATGCAGGTTTGATCCCTGGGTCAGGAAGATCCCCTGGAGGAGGGCATGGCAACTCACTCTAGTATTCCCACCTGGAGAATCCCATGGACAGAGGAGCCTGGTTGGGCTACCTTCCATGGGGTCGCAAAGAGTCAGATATAACTGAAGTGACTTAGCTCACACATGTGCACCTACAAATTATTAAAGTGGTGAATTTTATGTATATTTTCCCACAATTAAAAAATTCGACAGGTACAGAAGCTGAAACTTAGGTATGAGTGTACTCTTGCAAAGATGTGTGTGAACTCATGTTTCCTGGCTGCCCTCCATCCGAAAAAGTCCTTTAACATGTGGAAAACTGTGTAGTAACTCACTCTACAAACACATATTTGGAAAGAGTGACAGGAGGGCTTGGTCTCCTTCCCCAAACAGCTCATGGTTTAAGTTGTCATTTTGGAGAAGGATGGTCTCCCAGCTCAGGCTTCATCCGTGCACCTGTGTAAATATCTGTCAATATATTTTCATGAAGCTCAATACCGATACACACTGTTTATACAGAAGGGTATGTGCACGTTATGGAAACATATCTCTAGGTGATATGTGAACTTTTATAAACACCATTTGTAGTCAGGTGTCATAAGACACATTTACTGTATCAGCTGGAAGGGATCATTCTATACCATTTTCAAAATACGCAACATTACAAAAATTCAGTCATGATTCTGTGTGATCAGTTGCAGAACATGCCATACAGTGGGAAGTAACTGCACTTACTTTGGCTTTCCCCAGCAACAGAGAGCCAACCTGCGTTTTCTGGCTAGACCAGGTGGACATGAATGTTGTCTTCTCTTGCAGGGACCTTCTGGAGGAAGGGAGGGCCACTATCCCCTGCCTGGCAGAAAGACTGACCACTGAACTCATCATGCACATTTGTGTAAGTGCACACAGAGCTGAAGAGTCTTACAAGTGCAAAGCTAAACCATGTCAACACGCATGGATTGCCTGGACATCTTGTTAAGATGTGGGCTCAGATTCAGGGGGTGTGGATGTGGCCTGGGATGCTCCCACGGGTGTGGCTATTGCCTGTCAGAGGATCATGTGCTGAGTGGGATGCTGATAAACTACCCACCCGGCCTAATTAAAAATGAGCGTCTTGCAAGCGCTGGCCTAACCCTAGCCCTTCCCTATCGCCAACCACAGCTCATTCCCTCTTCATATTTATGTCTTTCTGTTGTTTTTCTCAGAAAACTCTGCCCCTGTTGGAAAATCAAATAAAGGAGACTCACCAGAGAACGACAGAGGAGTTACAGAAGTATGGCAAGGACATCCCAGAAGAAGAAAGTGAGAAAATGTTCTCTCTGATAGAGGTGAGTACTGCCAGTGGCGCCAAGCTGGGGAGTCGTACATCACTGTCCACAGGGATTATGGGTGTCACGCTCATCTGTCTTCACTTCCCTAAAGCTGATCCAAACTCGTTCTGTCCACTTAGCACCAAAACGGGCCCGGAGTTAGAAAGCGGGCAGGGAGTGGTGGGCCACCGCTCTTCCTCAAGTGCACTCCTTCACTGGGGACCCCCCCCAGGCAGTGAGGGGAGTTTGGGGTTCTGTGCTGCCCAAGCTTCTTCTCTCCTGTCCTCCCACCTGGCCTGAGAGACAGCAAAGAGGGACTCATCCATGCACACGACTGCCAAACTACCTTGCTCACTTTAGAATCTCTCTGCTGATTCTTTTTTCCTTCTTGGCAGAAAATTGATACATTTAATAAAGACATCATCTCAACAATAGAAGGGGAGGAACTCGTGGGGCAGTATGAGTCCCGACTGTTTACCAAAGTACGAGCTGAGTTTGCAAATGGAGTACTATGGTTGAGAAAAATTTTGAAAAAGGTGAGTCTGAGGCACCACAGTAAACACGTCAAGCTGAGCTGAGTCCAAGGCTGGGGGAGGTGGGTGATGATGGTGGTCAAGGACGGCCAGAGTAAGGACTTGGTAGTGTGAAAGCCACGTGTGCTGTTTCAAGTCCCTGAACTCTGGCCAGCAAGCATCAGGTTCGGATTTCAGAGGACACCTAGAGAGAAGATGCAGACTCAATGGCCCGTGCCAATCACGACTCTTAGAAGAATCAGTTTTCCCTCAACAGTGAGCAGGTGACCCTGCCACGTGTGTCATGCCCTTTGTGTTCCCAGGGGTGCTGCCCCTGAAATAATCCAGTGGGTAATCCGCGGAGGCCTTGAAACCTGGCGTGTCCTGTAATGGCTCTTATAGTCATTGTTTCGCTGCTCAGTCATCTGACGCTTTGCAGCCCCACGGACTGTAGCCTGCCAGGCTCTTCTGTCCACGGGATTTCCCAGGCAAGACTAATGGAATGGGTTGACATTTCCTCCTCCGGGGAACCTCCCAATCAAGGGATCAAACCATGTCTCCACGTTGGCAGGTGGATTCTTTACCACTGTGCTACCTGGGAAGCCCTTACAGTTGCAGTGGTGAAAAGAAAATACAACAGCATCTTGCATCGTCAAATCCTCAGGAGTCTAAGAAAAGCAGAAAATGTGATCTGAGATTTATTTTTTTTTTACTATTTTAAGAAGCCTAAACTAAATCATATATTGACCAATGAGAAAACTGCAGCAGCTGAGGGAACTTTCAATTTGCTTTTATTCCAACAATCTGATGGTGGAGGGGGGCAGTAAGCGATGGTGGTGGTTTCATGATTTACTTAAACTGAGCAGAGGTTCAGATGGACAGTCCTCCTTGGCTTTGAAAAATGAATATGGGGAGAGAAATCAAGGGAGTTTCTACATAATTCAGAGGCTGCACCTTTATTCCTTGGCAGAGGGCACAGAGGGGGGCGTAGGATATGAACCTTGGGACCAACGTCCAGGACACTCATTCCTGGGGTGGTCACTTGTCACGTGTCCACAGTCTTTGTGCCACTTTTTGCTGTTGCTCAGTTGCTAGGTCGTGTCCGACTCTCTGCGACCCCGTGGACTGCAATACACTAGGCTCCTCTGTCCTTCACGATCTCCCAGAGTTTGCGCAAACTCGTGTCCATTGAGTCTGTGATGCCACCCAACCAGCTCGTCCTCTGTCATCCCCTGCTGCCGCTTACAGAAGCCAAGTCTGCGAGCAGACAGTTGCACATCTGCTGTGCAGGGTGTTCTTATGTCGGGGAGTGGGAGCACCATGCTAACCGCTTTCAAAGAAAACAACAGTCTTTGGCTTCCAGAAGCTCCCTCGTGGCATTGCCTGGCCAGGTTTTTATGGAAAAAGTGCTTATGGCAGACAGCCTGTGAGAAAAATGGCTCATTTTTTAAAATGATAAATTCCTCCCAACAAATGAACAGTTCCATATCACTGAGTGTCCAAATGTAAGAATTAATTTGGACCTCTAATGCACCTCCTATCCAAAAATAAACTCAAAATGGATCAAAAACCAAACTGTACAAGCCAAAACTGTAAAATTCATAGAAGAAAGCATAGGTTTAAAACTTTGTGACCTTGGGATTAGGTAGTGGTCTCTTTAGCTAGGACACCTGAAGCAGAAGCAACACAAGGAAAAAAAATGATATGTTGGATTTCATCAAAATTTAAAACTTGTGTGCATATCAAAGAACACCATCCAGGAACACAATCAAGAAAGTGGAAAGACATCCCACAGAATTGGAGAAAGTATTTAAAAATCATGTATATGATAAGGGTCTAGACTTTATAGGACTTCACTTCCCAGGTGGTGCTAGTGGTAAAGAACCTGCCTGGCAGTGCAAGAGACCTAAGAGCCGTGGGTTTGATCCCTGGTTCTGGAAGATCCCCTGGAGAAGGAAATGGCAACCCACTTCAGTATTCTTGCCTGGAAAATCCCCTGGACAGAGGAGCCTGGTGGGCTACAGTCCAAGTCACAAAGAGCTGGACACAACTAAAGTGACTTAGTACTCACTCACTAGTATTTACAATATGTAAAGAACTCTTACAGCTCAACAACAAGAAGAGAAATAATTCAATTTAAAGATGGACAGAGGATCAGAATAGACATTCCTCAAAAAAAAGAAAAAAGATACAGTTATGGCTAATAAGATTGTCTTCCCAGTGGCTCAGTGGTAAAGAATACGCCTGCCAATGGAGGAGACATGAGTTTCCTCCCTGGGTTGGGAAGATTCCGTGGAGGAGAAATGGCAACCCACTCCAGTATTCTTGCCTGGGAAATCCCATGGACAGAGGAGCCTCAGGGGCTACAGTCCATGAGGTGGCAAAGAGTCAGACACAACTGAGCACGCACACACACATGGCTAATAAGCACGTGACAAGGTGCACAGTATTGTTAGCCATCAGAAATGCGAGTTAAATCCCATCTCACACGTACTCGAGTGGTCCTTATGCTAAGTGGAAGAAGTGAGACACAAAAGGCCACAGGATGTACAATTCCATTTACATGAAATGTTCAAAACAGGCAAGTCCATAGAAATAGAAAGTGGATTACTGGTTTCAGGGGCTGGGTAGAGGGAATGGGGAGTGAGCGCTGATGGAAACAGGGTTCCCTGGGGTGGTGGAAATGCTTGAGAATTAGACAGTGGTGATGTTTGCACCACTTTGTGAATATACTAAATATATACTTTAATAATGGTGAATTTATCGTATGCCAATTAAATCTTAATTTTTTAAAATGCCTTTCAGAAAGTATCTCCTGACCAAAAGACGGTAACCAGGCTACTATCTCTGGTTAGCTCTTCAAAAAGAAGGAAACTTAGTCCTTCTAAATCATCCTCCCCCCACCCCATGAAGGAGGTTCTTTACACCCTAGTTTGTTTATGGGGTTGCAGAGAGTCGGACACGACTGAGCGACTGAACTGAACTGAACTGAAAAAGAATTCCAAGAATATAGAGAAAAAATTAAGTGCTTTATGTGGTAAACAGTGATACATATCACATTAATAATCCAACTGTATTATCCCTCTGGTTTATAAATACGTTTTACTCCTACTGCAACCTGGGAATATATGCTGAGTCACTGACTTCAGCTGGTGTTATGGTCATTTCTTTCTTTTTTTTTTAAGTGAGTCCACCTCGAGCGGCATGTGGGATCCTAGTTCCCTGACCAGGGATCAAACCCTCGCCCCCTGCACTGTGCCCACAGAGCCCTAACCACTGAACCACCAGGAAGGTCCCCATTTCTATTTTTTAAAGTGTCTGCAGGTCATAGTATTCTATGATACAATTTTCTTTACAAAATCAAATTTGATTTACCAAATTTCCTACTCAAGTTACCTTTTCCGGAATATGTCTTGGGACTTCCCCAGTGGTCCAGTGGTTAAGATTCCACCTTCCAATGCTGAAGGTGGAGTCCAATTGAAGCAGGGGCCCCTGGTTCAGTTCCTGGTCAAGGAACTAAGATCCCACATGCTGTGGTGTGCAGCCAAAAATTTTTAAAACTCTGTCTTAGTAAGTTTCTGCATTTGCTATTTTTCAGTGTCCTTCCCTGGCTTTACACGTGCCATCTTGAGATGACTAAGGACAGTTATCTCAAAATCTGTTTCTTTATTGCAATCCTTGAATCTTTTTCAATTTGAAAATCAGATTTGATTTTTCTTTTCTTGCTCCTCTGTATTTTCAGGAAGGTCAGGATGCTGCTGTGTTCAGCCAAACCAGCAAGGTTATTTCTGCAAAATAATTCAGAGCTATCCTTTCCTTCTGTAGGTCATGAAGCCATACGTAAAGAAATCAAGCAGTTTGAAAATCGGTATCGTGGCAGAGAGTTGCCAGGGTTTGTGAATTACAAGACGTTTGAGATCATCATAAAAAAGCAGGTCAGAGTTCTGGAAGAGCCTGCTGTTGACATGCTGCACACGGTGACAGGTGGGTTCTTGGTTTTAGTTTAGGCATTTTATCGATATTTCTAGGACAGGGTCAAAGCCAGTACCTCCTGCTGGGGTGTTTTCCAACAAAGCAACCCAACCAGTCTTCTCCAGACTCTAACAGGTGTCCAACAATTCATTTCCCTTCTGACACTAACTGCCTGGAGTTTGCACAGACCCACCCACAGCTCAGGGCTCAGCTCACAAGACCCGCCTCTGTGGATGGCAGCTCCGTGTCTGAGACTCCTGTACTGCTGAGTGACCAGCTATAAGTCACAGTTCCCACCACCCACTCCTAGGGTTCAATACTCAGCTGGAACAGCTCACAGAATTCAGGAGCATACTCTATTTTACAGGTTTGCTATAAAGGATTTGCTTACCTTTACCAGTTTATTAGTGGGGCTTCCCAGGTGGCTCAGTGGTAAGGAATCCACCTGCCAATGCAGAAGCTGCAAAAGACAGGGGTCTTCCATCCCAGGGTTGGGAAGATCACCTGGAGAAGGGAATGACAACCCACTCCAGTATTCTTGCCTGGAGAATCCCACCGGCAGAGGAGCCTGGCAGAGTACAGTCCTGGGGTCACAAGAATGGGACAAGACTGAGTGAGCACACACAGACACACCAGTTTACTGGTGTTGGATATGAAAGATTGCAAGTTTGCAATGAAAGTTTGCAAATGAATGATATCCATAGTGTGTGATGTGGGCAGGTCACAAGTGCTTCTGTCAGAGGAGTGGTGAGGGCAGGACCACCCTTTTGGCATGTGGTCATGTTCACCAGCCTGGCTATCTTTGAGCCCCGTCATTAAGGGTTTTTATGAAGGTATAATCAATTATACAGCTTCCCTGGTGGCTCAGATGGTAGAGTCTGCTTGCAGTGAGGGTGACCTGGGTTCCATCCTAGCATCGGGAAGATCCCCTGGAGAAGGGAATGGCAACCCATTTCAGTATTCCTGCCTGAAGAATTCCATGGACAGAGGAGCCCCGAAGGCTAGTCCATGGGGTCACAAAGAATCGGACATAACTGAGCTGTTAACACCCACACCCACACCCACACACATACAATCAATTATGCCATGGAAGCATAATCAGTTTTTAATTCAATCTCCAGCCCTCCCCTAGCCCCTAGAAGTTGGGGAGAAAGGGGAAGCTGGATTGGAAGTTCCAGGCTTCTAATCAAAGGCTTGGTCTTTCTGGTGACCAGCCCCATCGTGAAGCTGTCTAGGGCCACCTCGTTAGAACAAGTGATGCTCCTGTCACCCAGAATATTCTAAAGGGTTTAGGAGCTCTGTGTTAGGAACCAGGGACAAGAACCAGATGTATGTTTCTTATCATACCTCACCTCCTTCTACTCCACCACTTTGCATACTTCACAATCTCAAAACACTGTTGTTTATTCAAAATCTCTGAGAAGTAAGGTTGACTAAACAGCTGTGCACGATGGGAGTGGGCTGAGCCTCTAAAGTGCGGCGTGAACCTGAGAGGATGTCACTGTGGGCACGTGCCAATTGCAAGCCACGTCAGCACTCCGGAGGAGAAGCACAGTCCCTCACAGTACTCACCACCCCCTTCTCCTCGAGAATCTTCACTCTCCGGTTTCCTATTTACTGCTCTGAGCTTACTGAACCTCTTCTCTGTCGTCTCCTTGCCCGACCCCCTCCTCACTCAGGCTTCAACTGTCTCATTTCAGCATCGAGTCATAATCTTGAGGATCCATGAACTCGTAGGGCTGAAGGGAGGACAGCCTTTTCACAGTTGATAAGACATGTATTTCCTCTTTTTTTACTTTGACCTTGTATTTATTTTTGGCCACGCAGGGTCTTCCTTGTTCTCAGTTGCGGCGAGCGGGGGCTACTCTCCAGTCGCCGTGAATGGGCTTCTCATTTCGGTGGCTTCTCTTGTTGAGGAGCGCCAGCTCTAGGGCCTGTGGGCTTCCGTAGGGGCAGCATGTGGGCTCAGTAGTTGCGGCTCATGGGCCCTAGTGGTTGTGGTGTACAGGTTTAATTTCTCCTCAGCTGGTGAGATCTTCCCGGACCAGGGATCGAACTTGGGTCCCCTGCGTTGGCAGGCGCACTCTTATGCACTGAGCCGCCAGGGCAGTCCAAGTGGCTTCCCTGGTATTTCTAGTTAAATTTATCTTCGGGCTTAATAACTATAAACCAAAATCTGTAATTGTGTCTTGTTGATCAATTGTGCATTCTTCATTCAGTCCTAAAGAAAATTCTTGTGTAATACTTCAAGGCTTCCTGAAAATTCTTCAGAAAATGTTAAAAAGTCTATATATTTATATACCTATTTCTGTTTAGAAAAATGTGATATGTAGCCAAAAGATTTCCAAGCATAGCAGCCAGTGGCTAGCACTGGTCCAATGGTTAGGACCAGAGAAAGCAATGGCACCCCACTCTAGTACTCTTGCCTGGAAAATCCCATGGATGGAGGAGCCTGGTAGGCTGCAGTCCATGGGGTCGCTGAGTTGGACACAACTGAGCAACTTCACTTTCACTTTTCACTTTCATGCATTGGAGAAGGAAATGGCACCCCACTCCAGTGTTCTTGCCTGGAGAATCCCAGGGACGGGGGAGCCTGGTGGGCTGCCATCTATGGGGTCGCACAGAGTCGGACACGACTGAAGTGACTTAGCAGCAGCAGCAGCAGTGGTTAGGACTCTGCACTTCCACTACAGGGGCGAGGATTCACTCCCTGGTCAGTGAACTAAGATCCCACATGCCTCACAGTGTGGCCAAAATAAAATTTCCAAGCATAAAGATACTGTATATCACACTAAGATAACATTCTGTGAGGAAGTCAAGTGGAAATATGAGTTTCAAAAATAAAATGAAACAATGTTAAGTTTTCTGATTGAAATGAGTTTGTTCACCTATTGCTTTCAAATGGATAACAGAGCTATTTTTGATTCCATTGATGTATTTTAAAAAGTGATGTGTTTTACTATAAATAGTAATATATTTATAATAACAAAAATTGCATTCTTTGCAACTATTTATACTTGGGATGAAAATGTAAACATCAGATAAATATTTCAGGGGACATTTACATTTTTAAAATTCCTCCAGGATGTTTTTGAGTAAAAAAAGCACACCTTCTTCCTTCAGAAAGAAAGAGAAGATTGGAGGTGGGGAAGAGGGAGGCAGGGAATGTTTCTGCTGTTTTATCCTCTTATTTTTTGCAATTTATGAAGTCATGGGTCCTTCCAGCAAGACTGGACTTCTCTGTCTTTCTTTCACCAGATATAATCCGGAATACCTTCACAAATGTTTCAGAAAAACACTTTAGTGAATTTTTCAACCTCCACCGAACTGCCAAGGTAAAACTGATCATTAAGTTACTTTAAAAAAAAAAATGTAGGCCTGACGCTAGAAAATAGATTTCTTAGATTAAGACTATTCAACCTTTATTATGTATTTGGAGAAGCAAACAGTCAAGATCAACAATGACTTTAAGATATGAGCAGTGATGTCTTGTTAAAGGCAGTAAGAGGAAGAACAAGAGAAAGAATTCAGAAAGAAAATATTTAGTCACAGGAACAGAGGAAAGCCAGAGTAAGTGTGGAACCCTGTTACAGCTGAAGAGAATGATCCTGAATCTGGAAACTCATCGAGGAAACCAAATAGGAAAGACTCGTCCAATCTAGGAACAGGGGCTCCCCCTTGTCCTGGCTTGGGCTGCATAGCTAATACCACTGCAGACACTTAATATTTCTCATAGTCCAGGAGACTGGAATCCCAGATGGAGGTGCTGGTGGCCTTCTCATTGGTGTTGTCACGAAACAGGAGGCTGGGGGCAGAGGTAGAGAGAGAGCTCCCTGGGGTCTCTTCTCAGAGGGACACTAACCCATTTGTGGGGACCCCACCCTCATGACCTAATTACCTCCCAAAGACCTCCACTTCCAGATGCCATCCTGTTGAGGATTAGGCTTTCAATATATAAATCTGGTGGGGACACCAACCTTAGACCCAGCACCCAGCAAAGATGGGAAGACTGGCTCTGCCTTTTGCAAGCCAGAGGTCTTGGGGCTTCTTAACCTGTCTGGACCTCTGATTCCTCATCTACAGACTAGGACTAAGAGTGCCCTCTTATTTAGAAGGAACACAGAAGATTTAGGACCACACTTGGCATCACCCATCACACTCTTGCATTCAGTGAAGCCAGGGGGTCCAGTAACTTTCTGTGTGAAGGGTCCCCTCTTTGACTTTCTGGCAGCCAGTTCCTCTAAACTCCAGGAAAATGAAATATGTGGAATTTGACTGATGGAATCTGGCTCCCATCTTATCCCCGTGAGCTCTCTGGTGGAAAAATATTTCTCCACCTTAGATGGAAAAGTCTGTAAAAGGGAAAAGGAAAAAAGCTGGATATCAGGCCTGAGAACAGAGCCCAGGCGTGTTCCTAGGCCCTGGGGATGCAAGGTCTGTTAATCTGTGTGGCTCAGGCTTCCTGGGAAATTCTGACCCTCAGCCAGAATGGGAAGTCCCACTCCCTGCCCAGAGAAGCTATTATGGGGACAGAGGCTGCTCCAAAGCCACCAGCTCTTTTCTAGATGGCACCTGCTAGGGGTGGCCTTGGCAATGGAGCTGTCTTCCTGTGACCCAGTGATTTGCTTCTAGATGGAAATTCTGTTGTGTTTCTCTTTTGCTATAGTCCAAAATTGAAGACATTCGGTTAGAACAAGAAAATGAAGCTGAGAAGTCCATCCGACTACATTTCCAAATGGAGCAGTTGGTCTACTGCCAGGACCAGGTGTACCAACGTGCTTTGCAACAGGTCAGAGAGAAGGAGGCAGAAGAAGAAAAGAAAAAAAAATCAAACCATTATTATGAACCCGAGGTCTCAGAGCCCTCCACAGCTGAGATCTTTCAACACCTGACGGCGTACCACCAGGTGAGTCTACTAGTCTCAGGACAGTGCTTCTCATCCATTCTCTGTCTCTGAGAGTGAAGAGCCTGTCTCTTCAGTCTTGTCTCTGTAAGGGGACCACCAGCCCCATCTTTCAGCCCTTGGTAAGCCTCTGTAGGAGCAATTCAATCAGACATGAGAAGGGTTGTTACCTAGAGCCCTTTGTATCTGGTTTGGGCTGGCTGTGTGGCCCCAGTCAAGTTATTTAACCTCTCTGAGCCTTAGCTTTCCTCTCTAAAATGAGGTAAAGTGGTTACCTCCTCCCGAGGTTTTTGTGAATATTCAGCAGAGGAGTGTAGAAGGCAGTGACCTCTGGCCCTGGAGAAGCTGCTGTTCACAGAGACTTGTACTTTGATTGCTACCCTACATTTTGGGCTTCCCAGGTGACACTAGTGGTAAAGAACCCACCTGCCATTGCAGGAGATGTAAGAGACATGGGTTCAAGGCCTGGGTCAGGAAGATATCCTGGAGGAGGGCATGGCAACCTATTCTAGAATTCTTTCCTGGAGAATCCCACGGACAGGGGAGCCTGGCAGGCTGCAATTCCTAGGGTTTCACAAGAGTGGGACATGACTGAGCAATGTAGCACATGCACCTTATGTTTTAAATAACTTGAGGGTCCATCTAATTCATCTGGGGAAGGATGCACAACTCAGAACCCGGGGGATGTGAAAGTCTGAACAGGAAGACAAATGGCAACCTCCTGGTTTACCAGATGTCTCCATCACTTGAGGCAGAGTTTCCCACACCAACCATGCTCACACGTCTCCAGGATCTTCCTGAGATGCAGACTTGGTGGGGTGGGGGCAGATCTGAGATGGGGCACAATTCTGCATGACTGACGGGCTCCCAGAAGATGCCATGCTGCTGGGTGGGGATACACTCTGAGCAACAAAGCTCAAACAGTCAGACTCTGCAGACCTTGGGATGTGCACGCGTGTGTGTGAAGCCAGTAAAGGGCGAGGCAAGGGCAGCCCTGTGCCCCCTTGGTTTCTCCTGCAGCCAAGCTCACCCCCCAGTGCTGCCTGGCAGAACCTTTGAGAGTGAGTAATACACACACACACACACACACACACACACACACACATATTAAAGCCTTCACCTGATTGGGTGAGGCTCACCCACATTCTTGAGAATGATCTTGTTTACTTATTTAAAATTGATTGGAACTATTAACCACATCTACAAAATATCTCCACAGAGTTACCTAGATGAGAGTTCCATTGAATAAATGGGTCTACAACCCATTCAAGCTGACACATGAAACTGACCATTATATCTAGGGAAAGGCTAGGGCTTGTTTTATATCTAAAGTATAAACAAAGGAACTGGCTTATATAATTATGGAGGCTGGCTCATCAAGTCCAAGGTAGGTAAGAAGCCATGCAGAAAGCCAGGCAGGTACCGAATCTGCAGACCACAGGCCAAAGTCCTTCTTCCTCAGAATTTCTACCTGCAGTGGAGGAGTTGACACCTTTGTGCCTTTAAATTTCCTATCCAAGAACATCAGGAGACCCCTGATGTTCCTTCTGAAATATCCTTTTGGGGAGTCTCAGAAGTGTTTTAAAGTTCTCTTTGTGTAGGTGGTACACACACCTGGAGTTTATTCCTACTTCTTTTCTCATCTTTGTACCTCCTATCACTGAGACTTTTCTTCCATGACATCTCGTTTGTTGATTTCTGTATGTTGTGTTACATTTGTTAACCATGCTGATTCTCTTAAACTGTCTGTGGTGGTTTTACATCTGTTTCTCCTGAGTTTTCCCAACAAACACTCATCCCTCTGCAGACAGTGATGGTTTCACACTCTCCCTGATCTTTCCAGTTTTTATACCTCAAACTTCTCTTGCCCCATCTGGTGGTCCCTTCAGTGCAACTTGAACCACAGTGGAGCAGCAGACAGCCTTGCCCTGTCCTGACTTTAATGAGAATTCCCTACTTTTCCTATCAAGTATGATCCTCACTGGCTAAAGTCAAGGTGTTAGCAGGGCTGGGTGCCTTCTTGAGGGTCTAGAGGGAGAATCTCTTTCTTTGCCTAGTCCAGCAGCAACAAAGGAAAATAGTCAAGTAAAGCAAATTAATATCAGGTTGGCCAAAAAATTCATTTGGGTGTCTGCCTTTTTTCATTTATGTGATTAAATTTATTCTTTGGATAAATTTTTTTAATAGACCAAAAGGAAGCAGAGGACATGGGTGAGTTGGGAAGTGGATATTGTCTCAGGAAGGACTCCCTCAGGAAGAGGGAGAAAGGAAAGTTGAAAGTGACTTCCAGCATGCTTAGAACTCAGAGGGGGTCCCTTCTTTGGCTTTTGATAACCCCCCCATTTTATGTTAATAATTTCAGCCTTGATTTAAAACAAAGAAAAGAGGTTATAGAATCTTTTAGGCAGAGTTGTAAATAATTTTAAAATGTAGGGTTTTTTAAATTGATTTTTAATTAGAGGATAATTGCTTACAATGTTGTGTTGATTTCTGCCATACAACAACAAGAATCATCTGTAAATACACATATGTCCCCTCCCTCTTGAACCTCCCTCCCATTCCCTCACCCCATCCTACCCTCTAGGTCGTCACAGAGTATGGAGTTGAGCTCCATGTGTTATATAGCAACTTTCCATTAGCTATCTATTCTACACATGGTAATGCATATGTTTAAATGCTACTCTCAGTTCCTCCCACCCACAGACTATGTCCACAAGCCTGTCCTCTCTACTTTTTGTACTCCGTGCATTTACCTTCCTAGGGCACGTTTTGCCCTCTTCCATCGGAAGTAACCATTTAGTGGTCAGGAGAGGCTGGCGGAAGCCCAGAGTCGGGGTTGGTCCCTTATCTGGTGCTGCCCAGACCAGAGGATGCGGGTGGATTTGAAACCCAAGCGAGGACTATGCACTCACGGGGTCTGGGTCCCTGCCGGGGTGCCGTGGTGAAGTCAGGGTGTCCTGGCTGCCACGGCCCCTCACCCTCATGTGAACTGTGCCTTCCTTCCCCGCAGGAGGTCAACACCCGCATCTCCAGCCACATCCCCTTGATCATCCAGTTCTTCATGCTCCGGACATACGGGGAGCAGCTCAAGAAGAGCATGCTGCAGCTGCTACAGGACAAGGACCAGTACGACTGGCTGCTGAAGGAGCGCACCGACACCAGAGACAAGAGGAAGTTCCTGAAGGAGCGGCTGGACCGGCTGTCCCGTGCTCGGCAGCGACTCGCCAAGTTCCCGGGCTGAACCCGCCCTCCGTCCAGCCCCGGGGCTCCAGGGAGCCGACCCCTGCAGCTCCCCTGACAGCCGCACGCCCTTAGCTGCCCATTTCACAGATGTTTCAGGGGTCAGCCTGCAGCCGTAGTCTCTGCTGTCTCTAGTGGATAAGCACACTGGCTTCACGCCCACCCTGCCCCATCCCTGAACTTTCTCCACCCCTGTCAGTTAAGGGTCATTCCAATTACTGTAATAGCCTTTCACACCTCATGTTTTAGGAACATGAATGCCACATTTGTGAATGCATACAGAAGCCTATTTCTTCCATTTGTAATACACTTCTTTCTACCAGACATTTCTCTGACACTTTCTTTTCTAATGTTTATTTATTTTATTGTTATTTCGCTCGCGCTGGGTCTTCATTGCTGCACTCGGGCTTTCTCTGATTGTGGCGAGTGAGGGCTGCTCTGCAGTCGGGCTGTGTGGGCTCCTTACAGCTGGGGCTTCTCGTTGTGGCGGCTTCTCTTGTGCTGCACGGGCTCTGGGGCATGTGGGCTCAGTAGTTGCAGCTCGGGGGCTCAGTAGCTGTGGTGCATGGTCTTCATTGCTCCTAGGCATATGGGATCTTCCCAGAAGATCAAACCTGTGTCTCCTGCATTGGCAGGTGGATTCGTATCCACTGTGCCGTCGGGAAGCCCTCTCTGACACCTTCTTTATTTGGGAGACGTTTGAAAATGATAGCAGGTGGGAATCTGTGGGGTAATCAGTGGACACTAAGGCTGCCCTCTCTACCGGGTCAGGTCAGAAGGAATGGTTGAGCAAAAGAACATGGTGGGTTATTTATGAGAGGCTAGAAGGGAAATGAGGAATAAAGTTAAAAAAATGGGACAGAAGATGAGGCAATTGGCATTTGTTGTGTATAATGCATGCTGATCAAGCATCCAGTCTGCCTAATTGCTGGCCACCTAGTGTGGAGCTGAAAGGTGAAAGCCTGTCAAGAGAGGTCACTGCCCACCTAGGAGGATTTTACAGCGGATGCTGTTCTGGTCTGGCAAGTGAGAAGGCAGAATATTAACTACGTGTGGTCCAGAAGGAGCAGAGCAGG
>SJXQ01002883.1:0-65929 GCA_006408695.1 Aepyceros melampus
AAAAAAAAAATAAAAAATAAATGTGGAAGAGGGATTGCCACAGGTGAGGCTGAAGACAGTTAAGAGGTCATAGTAGTTATTCAGGTGGGAGATGATGAGGAACTGAACTCTGGTATTGGCAATGAGAATGGAGAGAAATTGTATGGGAGATATCTGGTAAGGTGACTTCAGGAGGGATGGCAGTATGCTGTGAAACAGAAGTCAGCTGATACATTTTCAAATTGTTGAATCACTATTTCCCAGAGTCTAGTCTGAGCAACAGTGGTCTCAAAATATAATTGATAAAAACAGAAAATTTCCAAAAAAGAATAGGAAAAAGCAGCATACTTTAGGCCCTTTTGGGACATTACAACAGCACTGTGGGTTCAGTGCTTCTGTCTGCTTCTAATTTTATAATCTCTTTGTCAGATGAAAGGAGAATAAAAAAGGGATTTGAGTAATAAGATTTTTTTAAGAAAAGAGAGTTGCATGGATTGTATATTAGAGGTGAGGACTTGAGTCCTCAAGTGATTTTGATTTGCCAAATTTTCTTTCAAGATAATAGTTGTCAAAGTGACTTTTAAGGAGTGGAGTTTAAGATTTTTTAAAAAATCTTGCTTTAAGTGAAAACAGGTTTTCCTGGGTACTGAAATGTATTGGCATGAACTTATTTCCTGGCCATATGGATTGTAAAATAAGCTGGAGTGTTTTAGAATTATACGAGATAATTTATGCAAAGTCCCTAGCATAATGGGCACATAGTAGGCATTCCATAAATAGTAGGTTGAGGACATAGATTCCAGAATCATTAACTGAAAAGGCTATAGTTACAAACATGAATATAAATAAAATTGTTCAAGAAGAGTGAGTGAAAAAAACAACATAAATCTGGGAAAACCTGGCATGTTAGAACAGGAAGTGAGGATCTGGTGAAAGAGAGGTAAAAGCAGGGGTCAGGGAGTTATAAGAGCATCAGTAGGGCTCTCTCATGGAAGCTAAAGCTTTAAGAAGGAAGGAGTTGTCAGGCTGAGAAATGCTTTGAAAGGGTACAAAAAGTGTAGAAAGAATTTGCCAACTCAGAAGGTCATTGGTGAGTTCAGCAAACCCAAATCCATCTTGCATTAGTAGGAAAAAAAAAAAGCGAAAAATCAGTTTAAGTTTTCCAGATTCCATTTGAGACAAATCATATGGAGGGAGTACACATAGGGGAGATGAAAAGTTGACTGAAGGGCTATGTGATGTTTTGAGAGAAAAATACTTATGCATCCCTTAAAACTCTCTGGTAATAGATAATTGGTGACAGGAACTTGGTGCCTCAGTTGCCACAATCAAGCTAGGAGATATAAAGCTTCTTAATGAAGGAATCTGCTCGGGTAAATCACCATAAGCCAAGACAAAATCACGGTCTTGCTGACTTTGACCTGCTCAAGGGCACAAGCAGCATCTTATTCGTGTGCGTCAAGAGACTATCCCCGGATCTGCCACTTAGTTGATGCTTAAAAAAATAAAAGAAGATGTAAAATTTAAAGTGATTTGGTTTGAAACTAGAGGCAGAATTGTAATTTTATGCCTTATTCAGAATGGAACAATGTGTCAGATTTGGGAATAGGAAGACAGCGTTACATTGCTTAATTCATTGGACAGGACGATAAATGAAAGGTGTTATATTTTTAAAAAATTTATTTATTCGTTCATTCATTTTTGGCTGTAGTGGGACTTCACTGTTGCATGGGCCTTTTTCTAATTGTAGTGAGTGGGGGCTATTTCCGAGTTGTGGTGCGTCAGCTTTTCACTGAAGTGGCTTCTTTTGTTGCACAGCCAAGCTCTGGGGTTTGTGGGCTTCAGTAGCGGCAGTACGTGGGCTCAGGAGTTGTGGTTCCTGGACCTTAGAGCACAGGCTCAATAGCTGTGCCTGGGCTTAGTTGCTCCACTGCATGTGGTATGTTGGATCCTCGGATGAGGGATTAAACCTGTGTCTCCTGCGTTGGCAGCCAGATTCTTTACCACTGAGCCACTAGGGAAGCCCTGAAAGGTATTTCTTAATCAAAGTCATGGGCTGCATTTAAACTTTTGCTTTGTTTATTAGGCTTCTTACTTCTTTTACTACAAAAGAACTTTAGCTTTCATTAAATTTTATGAGTAGAGAAAAAGGAATAGCCATGTGAGCTAAAGTGTAGAAACTAATGGGTGTAAGCATTTAAGTTAAAAAAGGTTATATATATGTGCTTTAAATAAAAATCTAAAAGTAAGAGATGAGACAAATCAGACTGTTAGAATGAAAATACCCCATAACAATATGATTTTGTTTAAAATTTCTGTTTATAAGAATGCAGATAACCTCTTCAAAGGGTTTTAATATCTAATTAGTTCAAGTGCATTTTGAAATTTAAAATTTTAATTAAATTTATAAATAATTCCTTTATAAGAAACTTCCACACTGTTTTCAAAATAATTCATTGAAAAATTCGTATTCCCACCAGGAATGTGAGAATTCCAATTGTTCCACATCCTTACCAATACTTCATGGTCAGCTTCTAAGATTTTTTTTTTAATTTTTAACCATTTGATTAGATGGTGTTTTAATATATATTTTCATGATGACCAATGATTTTAAGCATATTTCCTTGGACTTACTTCCCATATATCCTTTTGGTGAGATCTCCATTAAAGTCTTGTACATTTTTTAAATTGGAGGTTTAAAAAATTGTTTTCAGAATTGTTTATATTTTCTGATACAAATCTTTCCTCAGATGATTTGAAAACATTTTCTCCCAGTTTTTCTCTTTTAATTCTCTTAATTAGTTGAAGAGAAGAAATTTTGAAGTTGAATTTATCAACTTTTAATTTTATCAATTTTTAATGTCATGTTTATGTTAAATGTACAGCTACTATATGATCCAGTGATTTGAGCACTAGATACTTATCCAAGAGAAATGAATGTATGCATCCATTTAAGACATGCATGTGAATGTTACTAGCAACTTTATTTGTAATAACTACAAAATGTCACTAACCCATATGTCCATCAACAAGTGAATGGATAAACAAATTATGGTATACTCATACTATTACATGCTACTCAGCAATAGAAAAGGAAATGACTATGATAGACACTGAAATATGTATGCTTTCAAAATAATTATTCTGAGTGAAAGAAGCCAGATAAAAAGAGTACATGTTTCTATTTACATAAAATTCTAAGAAAAAGCATCTCAGTCTGTAATGGAAAAAGGCAGGTTAGTGGCTGCTTTGGGGAAAAAGGGTAAGGTTGCAAAGGGGCATGAGCAGTTTTTGAGGTTGAGGATTTGCTCATTATACTGATTATGGTGATAGCTTCATAGGTAAAATTTTCTGTCAAAGCATATCAAATTATGCACTTAAAAATATATATATATATATGAAATTGTATTTTAACACATACTTTAACAGAATACAGCTTGCAAAGAAATCCATTCTCTGTTAATTATATCTTAGAATCATCTAGGAGAACGCAGCCCTTTAAAAAGCTGACACTTTCAGTCTATTTGCTTGAAGCTCTTCATATTCATTAGAGTGGATGTAACTTATCTTTAGGAGTTAAAAAGATAAAGACTAGCCTGTAGTAGGAAATAATATCTGTTCCTACTAATGAATAAACAGAGAAAGAGCAAACACCATGGATGACTAATGATGAACTTTAGCTTGCTATTCCCTCAGAAAAAAGAAAAAATAATTACATGGTTAACAAAAGAGATGCAAGTGTGTTCCTGCTCTATTTCTCAGTCATGTCTGACTCTTTATGACCCTGTGAACTGTAGCTTGCCAGGTTCCCCTATCCATGGGATTCTCCAAGCAAGAATATTGGAGTGGGTTGCCATTTTCTCCTCCAGGGGATTGTCCCCACCCAGGAAATGAATCCATATCTCTTGCATATCCTGCATTGCAGGTGGATTCTTTACCACTGAGACACCTACCTGGGGAGGCCAATAAAAAAGGCAGTAGATATGAATTCTTTATACCTAAAATATTATTAAATAGAAATTAGAATCATAGGTTCAGATGATTAGGAAAATGCAGAAGAAAATATAAATATTTATTATATGAAATTAAATTTCAAAAAGAGTTTGATTAATACTAGCTAAATTAAGAAGACACAGACAGAGTGAGAAATGGATCATTAATTATAACAAAATGCTTGTAATGTACAGAGAAATTAATAATGACAACGACAATGTCACTGGTGATAAATGCAAAAGCAATTGCACTTTTTATGTACTCACTTTTTCAAATTTTAAACTGCCCCTCTCTGGCTGAAATTATAGGGTTTTCTATTAAAAAATTTTGTAGTGTGTATTAGGAACTTCACTTTGACATGATACTAGAATTACAAAATAATTATTAAAAGCTAGAGAAAACAAAAAGATATTAGCACAATGATTTTTTTCAGTATTTAAATAATTCTGGAAAAGTTATTAAAGATTGCTTATTAGACTTGTGGTTAATAAAATGTATTTATGAAACAACTCACTTTCAGCTGTTGATTTAGCCTTCTAAGCACTGTAGAAATGTTATGAATTATCAATAGGTTTCCTATATTGCATTTTTTACAAAGATTTGGACATGAACATTAATTAAAATATAAATTGAAAAATTGTAAGAACAGTTATCAAAAATAAAATATATCTATCTAGTGTTAAATTACAATGAATTTTTAAACTAACATTTTTCTTTTTATTTTACATGTGTTCCTCATCCTGAACCCCTCTTCCACCTACCTCCCCATACCATCCTTCTGGGTCATCCCAGTGTACCAGCCCCGAGCATCCTGTATCCTGCATCGAACCTGGACTGGTGATCCGTTTCACATTTGATAATATACATGTTTCAGTGCCATTCTCCCAAATCATCCCTTCCTCGCCCTCTGCCACAGAGTCCAAAAGACTGTTCTATACATCTGTGTCTCTTTTGCTGTCTCACATACAGGGTTATCGTTACCATCTTTCTAAATTCCATATATATATATGTTATTATACTGTATTGGTGTTTTTCTTTTTTTTTAATTAGTTTTTATTTTTTAGTTTGTTTTGCTTTACAATACTGTATTTGTTTTGCTATACATTGACATGAATCAGCCACTAGTGTACGTGAACTCCCAATCGCGACCCCCACCTCCCTTTAATTTTTATTTTTTAGTTTATTTTGCTTTACAATACTGTATTCATTTTGCTATACATTGACATGAATCAGCCACGAGTGTGGCTACACCACCTCCCACCCTACACCTTCTCTCTGGATTATCCCCGTGCATCAGTCCCAAGCATCCTGCATCCTGCATTGAACCTAGACCGGCGATTCATTTCACTTATGATATCATACATGTTGCACTGCCATTCTCCCAAATCATCCCTCCCTCTCCCTCTCCCACAAAGTCCAAAAGCCTGTTCTATACATCTGTGTCTCTTTTGCTAGTGTTTTTCTTTCTAGCTTACTTCACTCTGTATAATAGGCTCCAGTTTCATCCACCTCATTAGAACTGCTTCAAATGTATTCTTTTTAATGGCTGAGTAATGCTCCATTGTGTATATGTACCACAGCTTTCTTATCCATTCATCTGCTGATGGACATCCAGGTTGCTTCCATATCCTGGCTATTATAAATAGTGCTGTGATGAACATTGGGATACACGTGTCTCTTTCAATTCTGGTTTCCTCGGTGTGTATGCCCAGCAGTGGGATTGCTGGGCCATAAGGCAGTTCTATTTCCAGTTTTTTAAGGAATCTCCACACTGTTATCTATAGTGGCTGTACTAATTTGCATTCCCACCAACAGTGTAAGAGGGTTCCCTTTTCTCCACAACCTCTCCAGCATTTATTGCTTGTTGACTTTTGGATCGCAGCCATTCTGACTGGTGTGAAATGGTACCTCATTGTGGTCTTGATTTGCATTTCTCTGATAATGAGTGATGTTGAGCATCTTTTCATGTGTTTGTTAGCCATCGTATGTCTTCTTTGGATAAATGTCTGTCTAGTTCTTTAGGCCACTTTTTGATTGGGTCATTTTTTTTTTTTTTCTGAAATTGAGCTGCAGGAGTTGCTTTTATATGTCTGAGATTAATTCCTTGTCAGTTGCTTCACTGTGGCTCAGATGGTTAAGCGTCAGTCTACAATGTGGGAGACCTGGGTTCAATCCCTGGGTTGGAGAGATCCCCTGGAGAAGGAAAGGCAATCCACTCCAGTACTATTGCTTGGAAAATCCCATGGACAGAGGAGCCTGGTTGGCTACATTCCATGGGATTGCAAAGAGTCTGACACGACTGAGCAACTTCACTTTCACTTTTTCTCCCATTCTGAAGGCTGTCTTTTCACCTTGCTTATAGTTTCCTTTGTTGTGCAGAAACTTTTAAGTTTAATTACATCCCATTTGTTTAGTTTTGCTTTTATTTCCAGTATTCTGGGAGGTGGGTCATAGAGGATCCTGCTGTGATTTATGTCAGAGAGTGTTTTGCCTATGTTCTTCTCTAGGAGTTTAGTAGTTTCTGGTCTTATGTTTAGATCTTTAACCCATTTTGAGTTTATTTTTGTGTATGGTGTTAGAAAGTATTCTAGTTTCATTCTTTTACATGTGGTTGACCAGTTTTCCCAGCATCACTTGCTAAAGAGATTGTCTTTTTCCATTGTATATTCTTGCCTCCTTTGTCAAAGATAAAGTGTCCATAGGTGCGTGGATTTATCTCTGGGCTTTCTATTTTGTTCCATTGATCTATATTTCTGTCTTTGTGCCAGTACCATACTGTCTTGATGACTGTGGCTTTGTAGTAGAGCCTGAAGTCAGGCAGGTTGATTCCTCCAGTTCCATTCTTTCTCAAGATTGCTTTGGCTATTCGAGGTTTTTGTATTTCCATAGAAATTGTGAAATTGTTTGTTTTAGCTCTGTGAAAAATACCGTTGGTAGCTTGATAGGGATTGCATTGAATCTATAGATTGCTTTGGGAAGTATACTCATTTTCACTATATTGACTCTCCGATCCATGAACATGGTATATTTCTCCATCTATTGGTGTCCTCTTTGATTTCTTTCACCAGTGTTTTATAGTTTTCTATATATAGGTCTTTAGTTTCTTTAGGTAGATATATTCCTAAGTATTTTATTCTGTTCGTTGCAATGGTGAATGGAATTGTTTCCTTAATTTCTCTTTCTATTTTCTCATCATTATTGTATAGAAATGCAAGGGATTTCTGTGTGTTGATTTTATATCCTGCAACTTTTTCATTGATTAGCTCTAGTAATTTTCTTGTGGAGTCTTTAGGGTTTTTTATGTAGAGGATCATGTCATCTGCAAACAGTGAGAGTTTTACTTCTTCTTTTCCAATCTGGATTCCTTTTATTTCTTTTCTGCTCTGATTGCTGTGACCAAAACTTCCAAAACTATGTTGAATAGTAGTGGTACAAGTGGGCACTCTTATCTTGTTCCTAACTTTAGGAGAAATGCTTTCAATTTTTCACCATTGAGGATAATGTTTGCTGTGGGTTTGTCATATATAGCTTTTATTATGTTGAGGTATGTTCCTTCTATTCCTGCTTTCTGGAGAGTTTTTATCATAAATGGATGTTGAATTTTGTCAAAGGCTTTCTCTGCATCTATTGAGATAATCATATGGCTTTTATTTTTCAATTTGTTAATGTGGTGAATTACATAGTTTGATTTGCAGATATTGAAGAATCCTCGCATCTCTGGAATATAGCCCACTTGGTCATGGTGTATGATCTTTTTAATATGTTGTTGGACTCTGATTGCTAGAATTTTGTTGAGGATTTTTGCATCTATGTGCATCAGTGATACTGGCCTGTAGTTTTCTTTATTTTGTGGCATCTTTGTCAGGTTTTGGTATTAGGATGGCCTCATAGAATGAGTTTGGAAGTTTACCTTCCTCTGCAATTTTCTGGAAGAGTTTGAGTAGGATAGGTGTTAGCTCTTCTTGAAACTTTTGGTAGAATTCAGCTGTGAAGCCGTCTGGACCTGGGCTTTTGTTTGCTGGAAGGTTCTGATTACAATTTCAATTTCCTTGCTTGTGATGAGTCTGTTAAGATTTTCTATTTCTTCCTGGTTCAGTTTTGGAAAGTTGTACTTTTCTAAGAATTTGTCCATTTCTTCCAAGTTGTCCATTTTATTGGCAATTTTGTATATGTATCAAGAGGTTTAATATATTCATATTATCCCACTTTTAGAAATGTATTACTCTAAAATTAATAATGTTCTCAAGTTGTTATGTACATGTTGTTTATCACAGCACAATATAAAAACAAGTGAAAAACAAAACTAAAATAACACCAACAAAGCAGTAGCTAATCAATTGTTTGATTGTTTCAAGAGACTAATATGAAGTTTTGGAAACTTGTGTTTTTAAGCTAATAATATTCTGAGGAATGGAGAAGGCAATGGCACCTCACTCCAGTACTCTTGCCTGGAATCCCATGGGCAGAGGAGCCTGGAAGGCTGCAGTCCATGGGGTTGTGAAGAGTGACTTCACTTTCACTCTTCAGTTTCATGCACTGGAGAAGGAAATGGCAACCCACTTCAGTGTTCTTGCCTGGAGAATCCCAGGAACGGGGGCGCCTGGTGGGCTGCCATCTATGGGGTTGCACAGGGTCAGACACGACTGAAGTGACTTAGCAGCAGCAGCAGCATTCTGAGGAAGTGTTAGTATTAATAAAGAATAAATGTAATTATATTACCTAAATATAAATTTTACACATTAAACCAGATATGTTACGTAGATGCCCAGTGTGAGCATGTGTGTATTGTTGTTGCTGTTGCTATTGTCAGTCACTAAGTCATGTCTAACTCTTTGTGACCCCATGGACTGCGGCACATCGGTCCCCCACTGTCTTCCTGAGTTTGCTCAAATTCATGTCCATTGAGTCTGTGATGCTATTTCCATGTATATATACTTGCATGATCTTGGTCTGGCTTTCAGGATTGAAGTTGCTTACAGTGGGACAACATGAGAGCCATGGTTTCCTAAAAGCATATGAAAGTGAAGTCGCTCAGTCGTGTCTGACCCTAGCGACCCCGTGAACTGCAGCTTTCCAGGCTCCTCCGTCCATGGGATTTTCCAGGCAAGAGTACTGGAGTGGGGTGCCATTGCCGTCTACCATTCAAAACCTGCTCTACTTACCTTCAGAAATGTTAGCTGAGAGAGACAAAGTTCTACCTGCTTACCTGCATATCTCCCTACCATGGTAACTTCTAAGTGGGGGGATTGCTGACATTTATTTTCTCATCTGTTATATTTTGTTTATTTCTAGTATTCTATATGTATGTTTTCATAAGCAGAAAAATGACTACATCTTTATGTGGTGATAATTTCTGTCATTAAAATATTTGCAGCATGATTTTTATAGTTGTATTACATCCCATTCTATTGCTATTTTGTGATTTATTTTATAAATCCTCTAGTGTTATTTAAATATTTTATTGGTTATTATTGCTGCTGTATTTTAAATACTGTGATCAAGATCATGAATATGAGTAAAACACTGTCTTGGATTTTCATTACTCCTGGAATCTTTTATGATCAAGCTCTGACTCCTAACCTTAAGCTGGAGAATATTTGTTGTTAAAGTATAGTTTTAATGAAGAAAAAGTCTTAAAAATATTTAGCTATGTTTAAGCTCCTGACCACAGCTTGAGTTAGCTTTACTAAGAATATGCATTGTTAGTGGTCATTTGGTGGAGAGGTGTTTGGAGAAATTGCAGATCTTTGTGCCTGCCCTACTGATGAAGGGTCAGCTCTCTCATATCTATAATGATGCTATTCATCATTGGCTTAGAAACTCTAGTTAAGCCTTTAGGGAATATGTTTTTGATACAGTCCTATGTTTTTCAGAAGCCTATAGTTAACAGAATTGCTAGCAAGAAAATTTACATTTAGAAAGGTCACACAGATGATCAAAGCTTATAGTTATTCTAAATGGCTTAATTAAATGGTTTTCATCCTTACAGATTTGAAGAACTTAGTGCCATTTTATTGTGGTACTTTCAAATATTTCATAACTATATATGGTGATATTATATCAGAAAAAGCACTGCTCATTTACATTAATCAAAATAGCAAATTGCTCTTGAAAGAGTAACCTCAGTTTTTTTGGTAGTATATTTTGGTGTTTGTTTAATAATTTCTAATGAGTTTGACCCCAATGTCAGTATTTGGAACATAATGGGAAAATGTGATTAACAAGTTTAAATTATAGGAAAAAATGCAGTATTTTATTCTTTATGGGTTCTTGTCATTCTTATAATTGCAGTACATACATTTAGAAGTGTGATTAATGCTTAATTCCTGTCTCCCTGAAATTAATGGTAACTAAATTAATGGGCAGAAGTTATAGTTGCTTTGCAAAATTTGTTCTTTATTAAAAAGCTCAAATTTGGCTAGTTACCTTGCCACCCATCTAAAAGGTAATATTGACCATTCTCCCTTGTAATTAGGTTTTGTGGTTATAAGGTTTAGAGTTGGCAAATGAGATGTAAGCAGAAATGTGTGTGTGTGTTCTAACAAGTCCTTTCAAAAGGCAGGGGAATCACCTTTCTGAATCTTTTTCTCCATCCATCATGTTAGGATGAATATAATGGCCATAGAACTTGGTTCTGAACTTGAGAATGGAATCTGTGTGCAGCAGAGCAAAAACAGAGACAAAAACAAACCCCCAAACCAAGAAGCTGGATCCATGCTATCATGTTACCTGCCCACCCCTCACCCACCACCCCCCCGCAAATCTTGTTCTGTCTACCTTCAGGATGCTTCTAAGACTTAGAAATAAGCTTCATTTTATTTAAAATATAAATATCTCCTGTCTGTTATCAAGACTAAAACAAATCCTCATCCATCATTGCATTTCTCTTTGTGTATTATGAATGCTTTTAGTCATATATCATTTATACCATTGTATGTGTGTGCTCAGTTGCATCCGACACTTTGCAACCCCCTGGATTGTAGCCCACCACAGTCATCTGTCCATGGAATTTTCCATCCATGATACTGGAGTGGATTGCCATTTCCTACTCCAGGGGATCTTCCCAACCTAGGGATCAATCTTACATCTCTGGGTCTCCTGCATTGGCAGGCAGATTTTTTCCACTGTGCCACCTGGAAATCCCATGTGTATCATTAGATGTCTACAAAATATATATTTAAACATAAATATAGTATTTTATTTCACTATGCTTCCTATAGGAATAAGAGTAAAGTATGATACAACATAAGGCAGAAGTGTTAAGATACTAAAAGTAATATTTTGTGCCTGATGATATATGCCTATATTCTGTGCACTGGGAATAGCACTGAATCCATATTCTCGTCACTTTGAAAATCAGACAGCAGTCATCACATAGCCACTTAGATACAGTGCCATGGTAAATATATTTGATTTTGTCTAACAGATACCTGACTGTCCCTGTTTGTAGGGATTAGAGTTCTTTTTTAGTCTTGGCTGGACTAAGACTAGAAAATGATATTTAAAAAACTTAGATTATGGCATCTGGTCCCATCACTTCATGGCAAATAGACAGGAAAACAAAGGAAACAGTGACAGACTTCATTTTCCTGGGCTCCAAAAATCACTGCAGATGGTGACTGCAGCCATGAAATTAAAAAAATGCTTGCTCCTTGGAAGACAAGCTATGACAAACCTAGATAGCATACTAAAAAGCAGAGACATTACTTTCTGACAAAGATCCGTATAGTCAAAACTATGGTTTTTTTCAGTAATCATGTATGAATGTGAGAGTTGGACCATAAAGAAAGCTGAACACCAAAAGTATTGATGCTTTTAAACTGTGGTGTTGGAGAAGACTCTTGAGAGTCCCTTGGATAGTAAGATCAAATCAGTCAATCCTAAAGGAGATCAGTCCTGAATATTCTTTGGGAGGACTGAGGCTGAAGCTGAAGCTCCAATACTTTGGCCATGTGATGCAAAGAACTGACTCCCTGGAAAAGATCCTTATGCTGGGAAAGATTGAAGGCAGGGGAGAAGGGGATGACAGAGGATGAGAAGACTTGGTGGCATTGCTGACTTGATGGACATGAGTTTGAGCAAGCTCTGGGAGTTAGTGATGGACAGGGAAGCCTGTGTGCTGCAGTCCATGGGGTCAGGGAGAGTTGGACACAACTTAACTGAACTAACTGTCTTGGCTAATGAGATAGGTCCTAGAAAGCAACTTCTGGAGCAGATGCCATAAAAGAATATCTAGTATTTAAATTGCTATTAAATTGTTTGCATGTAACCTTTTTGGTCCATCTATTTATATGACAGACATCTGAACATGGCATAAAGTTGACAGTTTTAGGTTTTAAATCATTACCAAATTGTACTTCAATGAAACAATGCCTCCTTTATTCTGAGTCTCACCCATTCCAAAATGGAACTTATATCAGAATAGCTATTTCAACATATCTTAATCAAGTTGGTGTTGAGAAAATATATTTTTAGAACCACAGAGGTAATATTCCTACAATATTGAGCTTACAAAATATAGTGCAACTCGCCCTTCTTTTGTACTGAAATTGGCAGCCCAGTGCATCCTTTGTTTCCACCAACAGACCTCCTTTAGCCTATGAGGAATCTATTTTATGTAGACTCAAGTGGACCCAAGTGGAATGAACAAGCTTGTGCTTTAGTATGATTGGCTCAGGTAAAAGCCTATGGCTCAATCTGAGAAATTAGATTCTTAGCAAGAGTTTTCTGCTCTTGAGACATGTGCTCCATTTTCCTTCAGGATTATAAACTCTGAGGGCATGCTAAGTTGCTTCAGTCATGTCTGATTCTTTACAGCCCTATGGACTGTGGCCCACCAGGCTCCTCTGTCCATGGGATTCTCCAGGCAAGAATACTGGAGTGGATTACCATTTCCTCCTCCAGGGGATCTTCCTGACCTAGGGATTGAACCTGCATCTCTTTTGTCTCCTGCATTGACAGGTGGGTTCTTTACCACTAGCACCACCAGGGAAGCCCCTTTTAAACCTGAGCCATATGAACCTGGTATTTCTTTTGCCCACCATGAGGAGAAAGCTGGCCTGAATATGAAGCTAAAGTAGAGGAAAGCAGATACGAGACATGAAGAATGGACAAGGAGTTAATAATGTCATTTGTGTCTCCTATATGTATATCCCTCTACTTTGAGTTATGTGGGAAAAGCCACTTTTTTTTTTTTTAACATAGGTTGATTTGGTTTGACTTTCTATCACTTGAAAGTGATAGAGTTCTGACTGATAAAACTTCTTTCTTATCACAGAGCAGTTATTAGACAAGGGACATAGTAAGCAAAGTGAAGGAAGGTAGGTATGCTTTGCCTAGCTGATAGATCTTAGACATTTTGTAATTGAGTCTTCTGAGACCCCTGTATCTTTATCCCTTGGGAACCAAGACAGCTTTCTGCTTAGTTGGCTCTTTGTTAGTCATTGTACAAATGAACATACCCACCATAATGTGAGGGACAAAGCATTTAATTTCATGAAATTGTATGATACTCTCCAAGTCAACAATTTGAAGAAGGGTACTCCGAGATGGCTAACTAGACTAACTGGTTTCACCACAGTTAGGGAAGGCACACATAGTGTACATGGGTTATTTCTATTGGGCAGGAATCACTTCACCCCCTTTTCTGATAAATCATCTCATTTTTTTCTCTCCGCTCATTCAGGTGGGAAGATCAATTCAGTACTCCTTTGCCATGTTCAGGGATGGGAATATACTTATACTTCAGGCTTGACCCATCATTGAATCTCATAGCCTCAGACAAAACAGTTTGCTTAAGGCTGGACAAGTTTAATATAAACTGGGCCAATCAGAGTGCTTTCTTGATATTTTCTGTACAGGTGTAGGATGAGAGACCTTTACTTTGGTGTTACCAACTCCAATATGATTGTGAAGTTCTTTGTAAGCATACCTCCATATCTCACATTTCTTGTCTTCCCTGTTAACTTACTACCACCAAATGCAGAAAGCTTATCTGCAAAATAATTAAGCCAACATACAGAAAATGTCAGAGCTGAGATGAAAAATAAATGCTACCTACATCATCTGCGTCAACAAGGTCAGCATATTTGCTTGCTTCATAATTATGAGTGCTAATATAGCAATGCTTTTATGTATCTGTGATTTGAGTTTCTGTCTTAAAATACACTTGTGAGTTCAGTACTCAAATAGTTAAGTATTCAGCTACAACAAACTTAGTAACATCAGCATGGGAGTGAGTGTGGGTGTATGCATGTGTGAACACATTTTTGCATGTATACGTCTAGTAAAAGCTAGATATATCTGGAAAATATGTTAGATTAGAAAGGGAGAATAATCTTTCTAAACTGAGTAATTGGAGTCTTTCACTTTATTGTAATTGCTTAAAAATATTACAGTCTACGTAAATAGTTACTGAATCAAACCCCAAGGGGGGAAAAATTTGAACATGCTGTAGGCTTCTTGACATGTTAATATGGGCTAAGCAAGCCAGAACATTTGCGAAGTGCTATGAATTTCCTACTGTTTCTTTTGTTGGTTAATTTTGAGGTCAAAGGCTTTGGTTATATTTTAATGAATACTCGAAATTATGTTAGCATAGCAATGAAATGGTACGTGAGGGAAATAAAATGCTAATACTGCTGATCCCATTTTTTAAACTGGATTGTAGTGGAATGTTCATGTTGCTATAAAATATCAAGTGATAAGCTGGATCCTAGGACAGAAGAAACTAATAACACTCCATCATAAGACGCTGTTCATATTTACAGGCACGCTCGGGACCATGCGCTTAGCTTGCAGTTTTGAAATGCTGAACCCTCAAGTGCAGTGTGTGAGTAGGGGGAGGAAGGGGTCAGAGCCCAGTCTGACCTGTTGCACTTTCTTCAGTCACATCTTAGGGAATGAGAAGGGTTCCTGTCTTCTTACATTGGCCTTCAACTCTGACTTCAATATGCAGTGATTTCCCTTTTTTCCTTCTTACTGTGCCTCCTTCCTCTGTCAGAATAATTGGGCTTTTTTTAAGATGATCTTTGGAGTTATAACTATAGACTGTATGCCAATGACTATTTCCTCTCAGCTGAATGCTCACATCCCTTTGACCCTCCCAACTTTTTTTTTTTTTTTAATTGCAGTTGGACCTTCAGACTTTATTCTTGCTCACTGGAATTGAGTTAAATTCTGTAACAGGGGCCCCTGGGGGAAGGTGGTAGACCCGAGTGAGGGTGAAGAGACCATTCTTCCTCTCTCTCTTTTTCTTGGGTTTTCTTTTCTGTGTGGTAGCAAGCCAACTGAGGGCTTTCTGGTACCTCAGTTGGTAAAGAATGCCTGCAGTGCAAGACATCCGAGTTCGATCCCTGGGTCTCAAGATCCCCTGGAGAAAGAAATGGTAACCCACTCCAGTACCCTTGCCTGGAAAATCCCATTGACAGAGGAGCCTGATGGGCTGCAGACCATGGGACTGGAAAGAGTTGGACATGACTGAGTGACTAACAAGCCTATTGACATGCGCTGGGTACTGAAATGTCAGTTGCCTATGTGATTGTATAGTGGTGAGGGGTCTCTAGAAAGTTCCTTCTTGATCAGAACAGTGGATGGCATGTTTCTTCAGTAGTTCATCGTCTCCACAGAAGTCTAGGTCTCATCCTTAATGGGAAATTTTCTTCTCTCTGTTTCTAAGTTTCTCCTTTATTGACATTTTCCTCAGTCCTAGGGTTGTATATTTATTTTCAAAAGCTCTGCAACAAATTACCACATGTCTAGCAACTTGATCCACATTCATTTTCTCACAATTTCCTTTGGATTTTCTGCTCTGGGTATTGCCAAGCTTCAATCAAGGTGTCAGCTGGGCTGTATTCTCATGTGGAAACTCAAATAGGGAAGAATCTTCTTTGAAGCTCATTCAGGTTTTTGGCAGAATTTATTTACTTGTGGTTGTATGATTCAGGGCCCTGGTATCTTATTGACTGCTTATTGGAGGCCACCCTCAGGTCCTAGAGACCACCATCAGGCCTGCCATGTGGCCCTTTCTGAGTAAGCACTTCATGCATGGCTATTTACTTCTTATTTGTTGACATGATGGACTGTCTCATGAGGAGACCCTGAATAATACAGCTCTGACCTTGGTGAAACTGGAAAATTCTGAAAGAGATGGGAATACCAGACCACCTGACCTGCCTCTTGAGAAATCTGTATGCAGGTCAGGAAGCAACAGTGAGAACTGGACATGGACAAACAGACTGGTCCCAAATAGGAAAAGGAATACATCAAGGCTGTATATTGTCACCCTGCTTATTTAACTTACATCCAGAGTACATCATGAGAAACGCTGGGATGGAGGAAGCACAAGCTGAAATCAAGATTACCAGGAGAAATATCAATAACCTCAGACATGCAAATGACACCACCTGCCGGGGTCCAGCCCCGGCGGATCCAGGGTATTCAAAGCGGAGGATGGCGTGGGAAGAAAAATACTTATTTATTTAGAAATAGAAGATTAGATTAAGAAATAATAGTATAGTAGGAAAATTTAGATGGAGAAAAGAAGGCTGAATAACTTGGTTTACGTGGAAAGCCAATAAAGTTCCAGACAAGGAGCTTGCACCATCTACGTGGGGCCACCGGCACCCGCTTGAATCTCCAAGGGTGCCCTGCCATGGGCACCCTTTCATGCAGAACTTAAGAACCAGGACAAGTAGGTAGACATGGCGAGCCTCCATGCCCTATATGGGAATTCAGCCTGAAATTAGAGTAAGAGACACGGGGGGGAAAACCAGTCCAGCAACTGGCTCCCTTTCCTATTGTCCTTCAAGGCCATTTATATTTTTTTTTTTTTTTTTTACATAGAGATCAATGGATAATATATAAAATTATGCAGTGTCAGCAGCCCTGACTCTTATCAGGACCAGGCTTTTCTCTCTGCATACCTAGTATACACAAGCCTTAGGTGATTTACATCGTCTTCTGGCCAAAAGGCCAATTAACATTTTATGGCTCTTTTCTGATAAGGGTTTGTTAACCAGAAGACTTATTTGTGTTAATTAACTCAAAAGTCTAGTGTTGCTAACATCAAAACTATATCTTTTTCCATATCCCATTTACATTACACCTTCCAGGTGCCTAAAAGATAAAGAATAAGGAGGTCTGGCAGCAATCATTGAGTTAACAGTGAAATCCTGTCACCAATATGTTTTTGAAAAGGCTCTGTGACTTTAAGATACTCAAGCTTTGTGCCCCTCACAGTTGGGGGCTGTAAGGTCCAGGGAACCTGTTAGGCAAGTTGGAACGGTTAAGTTAGCATTATCAGAGGGGGTTGAGCTGAAACACTCCTTTCAAATGCAGAAGACTAAAGCCCTGAGTTAACTTTTTCCAGAGAGAGTCAGAAGAGTGGAAAAGCAGGCAGATTCTTATTTTTGGGGTACATGCTCAGGAAACACCAGGGGGGAAACCTGAGATCGTCCTTGCCCATCAAATCTCTGCCACATGACCTTGTCACAGGTGGGCTTCCTCACGCTGGCTCCTGGCAACCACCCTTATGGCAGAAAGTGAAGAGGAACTCAAGCCTCTTGATGAAAGTGAAAGAGGAGAGTGAAAAAGTTAGCTTAAAGCTCAACATTCAGAAAATGAAGATCACTGCATCTGATCTCATCACTTCATGGCAAATAGATAAGGAAACAGTGGAAACAGTGGGTGACTTTATTTTTTGGGGCTCCAGAATCACTGTAGATGGTGACTGCAGCCATGAAATTAAAAATTACTGACTTCCAACAAGCAATAAATGCTGGAGAGGGTGTGGAGAAAAGGGAACCCTCTTACACTGTTGGAGGGAATGCAAATTAGTACAGCCACTATGGAGAACAGTGTGGAGATTCCTTAAAAAATTGCAAATAGAAATGCCTTATGATCCAGCGATCCCACTGCTGGGCATACACACCGAGGAAACCAGAATTGAAAGAGACACGTGTACCCCAATGTTCATTGCGGCACTGTTTATAATAGCCAGGACATGGAAGCAACCTAGATGTCCATCAGCGGATGAATGGATAAGAAAGCTGTGGTACATATACACAATGGAGTATTACTCAGCTATTAAAAAGAATACATTTCAATCAGTTCTAATGAGGTGGCTGATGCTGGAGCTGATTATACAGAGTGAAGTAAGCCAGAAAGAAAAACACCAATACAGTATACTTACACATATATATGGAATTTAGAATGATGGTAATGATAAACCTGTACGCAAGACAGCAAAAGAGACACAGATGTATAGAACGGCCTTTTGGACTCTGTGGGAGAGGGAGAGGGTGGGATGGGTTGGCGAGTGGGCAGTGTAACATGTGTGATATCATAAGCGAAATGAATTGCCAGTCCAGGTTTGATGCAGGATGCAGGATGCTTGGGACTGATGCACGGGGATAATCCAGAGAGAGGGTGTGGAGTGGGAGGGGGGAGGTGGGGGTCGGGATTGGGAGTTCATGTACACTCGTGGCTGATTCATGTCGATGTGCAGCAAAATGAATACAGTATTGTAAATCAAAACAAATTTAAAAATAAAAATTAATTTAAAAAAATAAATAAAAATTACTGACTCCTTGGAAGGAAAGTTATGACCAACCTAGATAGCATATTAAAAAGCAGAGACATTACTTTGCCAACAAAGGTCCGTCTCGTCAAGGCTATGGTTTTCCCAGTAGTCATGTGAGAGTTGGACTATAAAGAAAGCTGAGCACTGAAAAATTGATGCTTTTGAACTGTAGTGCTGGAGAAGACTCTTGAGATTCCCTTGGACTTCAGGGAGATCCAACCAGTCCATCCTAAAGGAGATCAGTCCTGAGTTTTCATTGGAAGGACTGATGTTGAAGCTGAAATTCCAATACTTTGGCCACTTGAAGCGAAGAGCTGACTCATTTAAAATGACCCTGATGCTGGGAAAGATTGAAGGCAGGAGGAGAAGGGGATGACAGAGGATGAGATGGTTGGATGGCATCACCGACTCAGTGGACATGAGTTTGAGTAAACTCCAGGAGTTGCTGCAGTCCATGGGGTTACAAAGGGTCAGACACGACTGAGCGACTGGGCTGAACTGAACTGACCTTGGTGTGTCTCCAGTGTTATTAATGTAGGAGGCTCACTCATAAAGCTAACTATTTCAACCCCTAAGAACTCAAAACCCTGGGCCTTGCTCTCACAGGAAGAGCTGAATATTTTACTGATGGAGTCAGAATTGCAGAAAAGGTTAGAATACAAAACACACTCCATTCATGAGGTTTACCTGGTATATTATAATACTGAGCTAAATGGGCTACCCTTGTGTGGGCCTCCATCCTCCTCTTTGGTCTGGAGGGCAGGCAGGACCAGGTTAGCTGGAGGTTCTGGAGGGCATATGCTCTTTCAGTGTAATGTATTAGTTAGCTATTAAACTAAATGTTTCTTGACTTTCAAAATGAGAACATTAGGATGGTCCTTTCACATATTTATTTGCCTTGCTGTGAAGGTAGTCAAGGTCTGCTGGATTTGTGATGTGCTAAATGAACGTTTAGCTGAGGTACTCAGGTGGTTTTATTGGTAAGGTTAGCTACAAAAATGAAGGCGTGAGGTTATTGGAGGACAGCATGACATCCATTAAATTAAATACCTATTAAATTTTCTGAATGGTGGAAGAGAATTGCTTAAAAGCCAAGAGGGAATGAAGCCTTTCAAAAAGTGGAGCAACCTGACACTTAGTTTAAGCAAGTTTTCTTCCCATTGAAAAGATTTCTTTTGATGCTCTTTCTGGATGTGTTTTGCAGCAAATGCAAACAGCTTGTAGATGTTGATGAAAATAAAGCAAAAGATTAGGGGAAGGGAAATAACGAGGCTATTTCAGATACAAGAAGCTGATATCATCATTTCTTTTCTCACTTTTTCTACTTGCTTTGGTTTTGCAGAGTGGTACACATCAATCCTGCTTTGCATTTTCCCTTTATGTGTACTGTACAGCCTTTCAAAAGCAATGTCTTAGAAGGTTAATTAAGGAATAAATCAGTCAAAATGTATCAAAAGAGCCTAACAACACTACTCAAATGTACTTTGTTTCTGAAGAAAATGTATGTTTTAGATGCTAAAATGATTATAAGACATTCAACAACAAAGACATGTTAACTCTTTAGAGAATATGGTCAAATTCTAATTATCTTGAACTGTGGGGCAATGCAGTGAATTGCTAAAATGAATAAAGACCTAATCTTAAATTATTAATTTTAAACCATTGAGAAATAAGCAATTCACTTTAGGCCTTGAAATTTTCTATTTTTAAAATAGAAAAGAAAATCTTCCAAATCATTATTTTCAAGGGATCATCCTCTATCAATGAAACTTATACACGTTTGCTCCTCTGACTTGCTTTCCAATATTAAGATTATTTCTGAATTGCAAAGAAATGGTAAATCAGTTATAAAAATACTTCTATATGAGGGGAGCATGGCTCAGAAAGCAGAATCTATGTGGCATTATTTGACAGAACCAAGAAAGATACATAGAAGTTCCTTGGAATAGGTAGACCTCCTTTATAGTCTGGACTGACTGCCCGCAAACAAAATCTTTATCAGTCTTTTGTCCAGGATTATATTATAGAGCATATTACTGATAACCCTGTGTTGGTAATTTAAATAAGAATTTCTAGTGCCAGTGAATTCATTCAAAGTGAACACTTTAAACCTAGGACTCTTGATATATGTGCTGAAGAAATGCCAGCTAAGGAACAATAAAGCTCCATTCCTCTGGCAGGGCTTCTCCGTGCCTCAGATACCATCTGTTGTTTTTAATACTGAGAAGGGGAAAAAGGGCTCTGTCAACATTTGGAATTCAGATGTACAGAGACACACCTAATGGATATGTGGGGTTAGTTATAGAGCTGACAGAAAGCAGGTTACTAAGAGATTAGTGAGAAGATTTACCACAGGAATAGGAAGGAATCTGGCCTGAGGCACTGGAGTCAGAAGCAGGACTCAAGTTCACAGTTGCTTGGTGCATTACATGGCAACTAATATTGAAATTTACACTCATCTAGATGGTCTTCCCAGGTGGCTGAGTAGAAAAGAACCCATTTGCCAATGCGAAGAGACACAGGAGACACAGTCCAACCCCTGGGTTGGGAAGCAGACCCCCTGGAGGAGGGCATGGCAACCCCCTCTAGTATTCCTGCCTGGAGAATCCCATGGACAGAGGAGACTGGTGGGCCATGGTCCATTGTGTTGCAAGGAGTTGGACACACTTAGCAACTGAGCACACGTGCATATGCACACTCGTCTAGATATCTTGCTGGTAAGTACGTGCTCTTAGGAAAGTATGGCATGTGTGAATTTAAAGAGCTGTCTCTGTAAATCCTGTATCACTTTAGGGCCCAAGTTTTTTTTGCTGTGTTATTTTGTTCTTCTCCCTCTCCTCCACTTTTGCAAAAACAGATATCTCCTTAACTACATAGTCTGCAGACACAAGGAGGAGTATCAGCTGTTTTCTAGATAGTCCACTTTTACGGTAGTGTTGGTAGCTTGGCCATCGGAAGCAGAACTCTGGCTTAAGGAGCACTGAAGTGGAAAAGGGGTAAACTGTAAGCTTGGAAATCAGATTAACAATCAGCAAGAAATGCTCACTATAGATACTTTTATGAAATTCTCCTTGGTGATTTGCACAAATACGTAGAAGAGAGAGACTCCACAAAGAACTGGGCTTCCTAATTGAGTATGGGAGCTCAGAGCATTAGATTTAGTCTCTGATAACTTATTTTTCTAAATGTAAACATCTAGTTTTCTACTAGAAAGATTATTTTGTTTTCCTGATTATAAAGATTCAGGCATAACTGTCAATGTGACTTCATTTATATCCAAAATTTGATAAAATCTGGAAGGTGGTTTAAATGCTCAATAACAAATCAATTTAAAAGTCAAGAAAGGCTTAGTGAAATAATGGGGATATTTCACTTTTTCAATCAACATAGGATAATCTGATATGAAAAACCTAATATAAAAAAGAAAGTGTATATCCTGGCTTAAAAAAAAGAAATCTATGTTCAAGCCAGTGAGAAAAGGACAGGCTGTTTAATCAGTGATACAGGAAAACAGGCTACCAACCAGGAGAAATTAAACTGGATCCCAACTCATAGTATATACAAAAATAAATTTCAAGTAGAATAAAGATGAAAATGTGAGGAAAAAATTACAAAATAATATCTACAGCCCTGCAAGTTTAAATGGGTAAGGGAAAATGTCTGAACTGAGATTAAAAATTCAGACACCATAAAAGTAAAGATAAACAATTGAGTAAAACTGATTTGACTATATACAAATGAATAAAATCGACAAATTATACTCTAAAGATAGTTAAGAAATATATAGAAAAAGTTGTTTGTAATGCTGATGACAGGCATTATTTAATACAGAAAGCACTTACAAATTGACAATAAAAAGACAACTCATAGACAAAGTAGCAAAGAATATGAAAAAAATAGTACAGAGAGGGCAAATCCAAATGGCCAATGAAACTAAGTTAAACTTTCTAATAGTAAAATACAGGTTAAAATAATAAAAATTTCAAATATGACTATTATAGAGGAATGTGGGGGATAGATATCCTCATATTGCTGATAAGAGCATAAAATGTTTCCATATTTTTGGAGAACAGTTTGAAAAACACAGGTTTGAATTGTGAGGGTCATTTATATGAGAAGCATTTTCAGTATATACTTGAGTCCTGCACAATCTGTATTGATTGTATTATGGAATAGTGTATATAAGAGCTGACTATACATTATATATGCTGTTTTCAACTGCATAGAGGGTTGGCCCCTGTAGTAGTTCAAGGGTCAACAGTATATAAAAATTTAAAAATGCATAGATTATTCAAACTAGCAATTTCCCAGTTGGAAATCTAGCTTATAAAAATATACCAAATTTTAAGAACATGTACAAAAGATTGTTATGCCAGTATTGAATTGGAAACAAAAAGTCAGTGCTACCCAATGAGGAAAGGCTGAATGTATGTTGAAGAGCTTTATGGGAGAATATTAAAGAAATTTAAAAAGTATGTTTGAATTCTATCAGCTATTGCATGATTTGTAGACTACATAGTGTTACAAAAGTATACAGAAAAACATGGAAAAATTAGATTTTTAACATAGTTCTTCTTGGGGTAAGGAAGTACTTGGGGGTAAGAAAGGTAGCTATGATGAAAATTGAACACAAGGTAACTTCTTTTATATAAGGTAATGAGTATTAATATTCATATAAGTGCATGTATACATATATTCATATAAACTTGTCTGGTGGAATGCTCACCAGCGTGTAAGCAAGCAGGGGTCACTCTGATTGGTAGGATACCAAATAACTTTTGATTTCTATTTTATGTACTCTTTCACTTCTTCTATATATACTTTTTGAATTATTTACAATGAGCTTGTATTATTTATATAAATAACCCACTTGACTTCTGAAAAAAATGTGTCCAGTTTTGTGAGCAATGTTTATCATACTTCAATTGGTCACAGAAAGTCAACATATACCACTCTTGTCAGAAATGGCTTTTTATTTTTTTACTTTTACTGCCTAAGCTACATTTTTCAATGATGATTTTATCTATAGAGGTTCTCATGCATGCTCCCTGGAGAATAAAATAATAGTTTAAAGTAGAACTGTGAGAAAAATGCTTATTTTAAGTAGATTCTATATTATTGGTGAAAGTAATTACGATTTTAGCTTTGTATAAATGATAATCTGGAAATCAGAAATTAAGTGTTTTAACTTCTTTCCGTGACATTATCAAAGAAATATAGATTACAAATTTATTTAATAGAAAACCTTATAAAATTTAAAACACTGGGTTTGCCACCAGTGGAAAAATAAAATAAATATTAATAAAACAATAAAATAAAATATTTTGGAGGAAAAATAAAAAGGTAAGGAAAGAAAGATTAGAAGATATTTACATTCAAAGAGCTGATATCACAAGGTTCTTTTAAGACTAAATCAGGTATATTAGTCTGGGATTCCTAAAAAAAGAGAATGCACATATATGGATGAATTCTTTATAAGGAACCGCTCACATAGTTGTGGAGCTAGTCACCAAGATCCATAGTCAGTAAGATGGACACCATGCAGTTATGATTGTCTAAGTTCCAGTTTGAGTTCAGAGGAGAAGAATGATATTCCAGCTCTGACAGAGGAAGAGGAAGCAATGTTTCCCTTAGTCCTTTTTATTCTATTCAGGCCTTCAACAGGTTGGGTAAGGCTCATCCATACAGGGGGGAAAGCAGTCTTCTTTACTCAGAGTACTGATCCAAATGTTAATTTCATCCATAACCTTCCTCACAGTCACACCCAGAATAATCTTTAACCAACTATCTGGGCACCTTGTGGCCTTGTCAAGTTGACAGATAGGATTATTCATCACAGCAGGCTTGCTCTGAGTTTTAACTTTGGAAGAAGTCAAGTGAAGTCAAGTCGCTCAGTCGTGTCCAACTCTTTGCGACCCCATGGGCTGTAGCCGACCAGGCTCCTCTGTCCATGGGATTTTCCAGGCAACAGTCCTGGAGTGGATTGCCATTTCCTTCTCCAGGGGATCTTCCCAACCCAGGGATTGAACCCGAGTCCCAGGCATTGTAGACAGCTGCTTTACCGTCTGAGCCATCAGGGAAGTCTTTAACTTTGGACTTCCTCTATTTAAATCTTGATGCCACTAATTTACAGTGTGATCTTACATAAATTACTTAATCTCTTTATTCCTCAGTTTCCTCATTGGTTAGATATGAGGATTAAATAAGATAGTTCATGTAGTACTTGCTGGATTTTTCCCAGGCACATAATATCCTCTAGCTGTTATTATTATCATTAGTGCTATGATTGTTATCATTGTCATTTACAAGATCTTTATCTTATGTTTACTGACACTTACATCAAAGAAACAAGACTTGGAAATGCTGTAGTTGAATCACTATACTTGTAAACTACATTTTTTATAAGAACTGTGTTTCTGTACCTAAGCTATCAACTATATTTTATCAAGTTGAATTTGCTCACTTCTATTGTAAGATTACCTTATTATTTTGTCTTGATTTATCCCACTACTGTACATAGTTTAGAAAATTTTCTGGCTAGAAAAACTGAGATCCACTGGGGTTGTCTTCATCTTGCAGAATGGCAGGATGAAATTAAATAAAGAACACATCCAAGTTATACAAATCATAATAGAACAGAAATTATGGCTTCCCCACAATACTAAGCCATGGGGTTGGGATACAGGACAGCAGGATGGTGTCAGGGGAATTTATTTGGGTAAATTATTGGTATAATAATAAAAAAACTAAAACATAGTAGGTATAATATCATGATGCTCAATGTTGAGATTATAAATGTACCTGTGATTTCAATTACAACTTTAATAGAAGTATCAGTAATAAATGGAGGCTCTGGAATCAGGTCATGTTGGTTCAAATCCTGGCTTCTTTTAACTGCCAAATAATAATATTAGGGAAATTGTTAACTTCTCTTATCCCTCCTTTCTTTATCTGTAAAATGAGAACTATAATACCTTTGTTAATGCTGTAAGATTTAAATATAATAATTCATTTAATTACTTTGAAGAGTGATCGTAGCATGATAAAATGCTCAAATGTCTTCTGTTACTTCTGTTACTAATATTGATGTTATTGCTATTCTTTTGATCCCATTTTCTTTCAGATTACTGTATCTAACTGCTTCTTAAATATAGCTACTTTCAGGCCCTATGGATATTTCAAGTATATCTAAAAGTAAACATTTTCCTTCCTCTCCTTACCTTTTCCTCATATCTCAAAAAAGGATCCGCCTGACCCATTGTCAAACCAGAGATACAGAGATCATCCTACAACCTCTTTTACAATCCCCAGCTACTTGCCAATCAAGGAGTCTCTTATTGCCTTGTGGTCTTCTTAAATCTTTTGCTGATTCTTTCCTCAAACCGTTGCCTTGATCCCATCTGCACGGGTCTAATATTCAGGCCTAACTTTAGTCTGAACACCTGTGAACTCTTGACAATGCCTCCAAGGTATTGTTACACTAAATCTGAAATGGCTGGATACAGAGTTCAGGATTAGATTCAAACTCTGGATTAACACCTATTCTTTTATATTGTGTCTCTTCCCCTGCCGTTGCCTGTAGTGCAGCCATAGGGAAGCCCAGAAGATCTTCACACATGCAGGTTTATTCCTCTTTCCTCCCTGTCTAACTACCATTTACTTTTCTTGAAAGCTCATTTCAAGCATTGTTCCCTCTGGGAAGCATTTTTAAATCTCCTGTATGATTTTCAGTTTCTCTTTGTGTGTCCATAGTGTCTTGTGAAAACCTTTAAACCTTTATCAGAGAACTCATGGTGCAAATTGTAATAGCCAGTTTGATGACAGGGACTGTGAACTTTTAGGATCTCATGTCTTAAATGTAAGTAGGCTAAAATAGTCTTGCCTAATATGAAGAGAAATCGAAACAATTGTGACCATAGACTTTTCTCTGGAAGGGACAGAATCTATATCCTGAGTCCCATTCCCCACTTTCTTTCTTACAGGAACTGGTCATGTACCACAGAAAGACACTTTGCCTTAATTTGACCTTGAGCACTACCTAGGAATGTGTGAACTCATGAAACCTAAAAAGAACCTAATTCCAAAGCATTTTTGTATTCCTAAATGTAGAGATGCTGGGTAGATAGCTCTTTAGTATATAAGACCTATTTGTACGTTTTGGTTTGTGAAATATAACCTCTATAAAAGGAAGACAGATTTCTCTATTAACACAGCTCAAAAATAATATTTACAGTATTTCCATAAAATGACCTCTTTAGGCTAGATTTCAGTATGTGCACATTATGAGAGATGACAGCATAGGGTCTCTTTTGGGAATTTCACTCCAGTCTGGATGCTACACTTATTGTGCTCGCTGAAAAACTAAAGGATAAATTTAAGCTGGGATTAGCATCCTTGTTTACTGTTTGTCAGCATTATTAACTGATTTGGGAATGTATATAATCAGACTTGACTCCTACATCTTATAGGCTCCTACATCTTCTTCTTATTATAACTTACCTTTCTATTGTAAAGGTAGTTTATCTGCCAAAGTTTGGTTTCTTGGCATGGAAAACAGAAAGTAACCACAAGACATTCTTAACTCGAATAGTTGTGGTTCTTTTCACTAAATTATACTGTCTGCACAAAAATCCTAGGATAGGATCTCATGAGAACACTTTCTGCTATGGGACAAGAAAGGCATGATGTTTAAGGCATAACACAGCCCTAGTGCTCTTTTCTCAGTTCTTCCTTGGGTTAGACATATCTCTTGGCTACTTATCAAAATCCATAGGAAATTAATACTCTCTTCTTCTGAGTTGATCTTTTCCTACCACCCCTACCTGTCATGTCACTAAATGTGAAATCTACCCTTGTTGCTGTTGTTTAGTCACTAAGTTGTCTCTCATTCTTTTTGTGACCCCATGGATTGTAGCCCACCAGGCTCCTCTGTCCATGGGTTTTCCCAGGCAAGAGTCCTGGAGTGGGTTGCCTTTTCCTTCTACAGGGAGCCTTCCTGAACCAGGGATCAAACCTTTGTCTACTGAATTGGCAAGCAGATGCTTTACCACTGAGTCATCTGGGAAGCCTGAAATCTGCCCTGGGATTAGATTAGAACTAGATTTTCTTCTAGGCATAAAGTGTATTGGTAAATTCTGCCTGCCATTATTCCACAAAAGCAGGATAGTATTCACATCATTTGTTGAGCTTCCTGTAAATTTAACTCTTATTTTTTTAGGTACAGAATATATCCATGGTGATCTTTGTGGCAATGCTACCAGATAGTGCTTTTTTCACTTCAGTGTCTAGTCAAAGTTGACAATAAAATTTTACTCAAGACTTAAAAGAGGTTCTTTCGAAGGAGAGAGTAAGACTGTATGGAGTTATTTGGCAAGAATTCCAAGAGAACACTAAAGAAAGCAAAAAATGAAAGTTGGAGCTTGAAAACTGAACTGTGATTATTGTAAAGTTCTGCAGTAAAAGAGAATGTGTGTTGAGGCGGGAGTGAGAGGGGGACAAATATCTGCAGAGCGATTCTTAGAAGGAATGGCTCTAAAGAACAAGGCTCAGGAAATCAAGCACTTGGAGTTCTCAGTTCCCAAAGAGGGAACAGAGAAACTGCTTTGCCACTCTGGCCATTATTTGGCTCAAATATTTTATGGAGATTTGTAGCTATTAAAATAGGATGCTTTGATTTTTTTTTTATTACAAAGTTCTTTTTTTCCTTCCTGAACAAATACTATTCTAAAAGTTTTCATTTGTTTTGGTAGATTTTTGCCTTTTTATACACATTCAGTCAACAATTCAGCAACCTAATAGTAACTTTTCTTCACCTTTCCAAAGGATATTTACTCTTTATCTATTTGTATGTACTTAAGGTTTTGTGTGTAAGAGAAGGATGCCTATGTTCACTTTTGATATCTCTTTTGGAATGGAGATTGCTCCACTGATGTGACCTCCTGACCCCTCCATATTCCCTTCCCTCGGCAATTCACTCTGTCCTGAGAAGAAAGAGTGCCTTATCTGACTGGTAACATTAGGAAGAATAAACTAAGCTGACATGCATAGTCCAGCTCTCTTCGTCTTTGTTTTAGGAGCAAGGTCCTTGCAGAAAGCACATTTTCTTCTCCTGGGGTGCTGGGCCTTGCTGGCATGACTGATGACTAGTATGTCGGTATGGGGGACAGAGTCTAAATCGTCACATATCAGGGCCTGCTGCTGCTAAGTCGCTTCAGTCGTGTCCGACTCTGTGCGACCCCATAGACGGCAGCCCATCAGGCTTCCCCATCCCTGGGATTCTCCAGGCAAGAATACTGGAGTGGGTTGCCATTTCCTTTCCAATGCATGAAAGTGAAAATCAGGGCCTAACTCATGTAAATTCACACCCTTTAACAGTAATAGAAAAGATAAGTTGGTCTCAATCTGCTTTCCCTTTTTCTCTCCTCAATTTGTTCAGAACCTCTTTGGAGAAGAAGGATGCACTGTACTGGGTTTTCTAATTGATAATGACATTTGGTGCATGGACCAGGAGTATGGAGAAGTAAAACAAGAGAGGAATTTCTTGAGCAAAATATACATATCTAGACTCCTGAGTTTTGTGACTTTGAGCTTCAGTGTGGATGTAGGACATTTTGACATTAGTGGTTGGTAGAAGCTTCTATCAGCTCCTTGGAGAGAAACTGTCCATTGACATATCTGCTGTTACTCGAACAAAGGCTTAAATTCAGCTCAAATGACAACTTATCCTGCATTGGTGACTGTTGTTCTGGGGGCTTGTTATGTAGTTGAAGGGCTTTATTGGTTGAATTTTATATGGTTAGACATCATTCCTGGTAGGTGAGGAGGAAGCTGAGTGAGTGGTCTCATCAGAGGAAAATGGGAGACTAGGAAATTAATTTGGTGAGGCACAGAGACTTTAGTAAGAAGATAGCTGGTACAAGGATTAAACTATAGGTATCGAACAACCTCAGGCATGGTACCCACTGCTTACAACTTACTACACTGCTGCAGCTTTTCCAGGGCAATAATTTTATTTTTGGAAAGGTGTTTTTATAGGCCTTTTAGGCACTGATGAATTGGAAAAGAAAAAAGTTTTTTTAAAAAACAGCAAAACAACTGAATTGGGAATTTGATACAAGGTATTAGGAAGATGATTGCTTAAAACTGTTAGTTACTCTTGGGCTTATAAGCAGCACTTTGCTATACCATCCTAAATTCCATTAAGAGATAGGGATGTAATTTTGCGACAGCTTAACTGGGCCTAAAGTAGAATTCATGTGGTTTGTACATAAGTGTAAATGCATTTCCCCTACCATATGGTCTCAAATTTGGCACTAGTTTAATTAATTATATATGTGGGAAAATCTTTCCTAGGAGATAAAATTCTTACAGCAAAGCTGTTGCGTAAGAGGAAGTGGTAGAAACAGCCACTGTGGGTAACAGCCACTGCAGGTAAGCTCAGAAGAGTGTGAGCAACTGTGTAGACCTGACATGGACATGATGATTCAAGGGTGGGAAATACAGGACTCAAAGGAGAAGAGAGCAAAACATTTAGACAGAGATTGTAAATGCAGTACCAAAATCAAGTTCTTCCTGGAATTTAAGCCAATTGAATTTACAAATGCTTGATTATGAAATCTAAAACAAATAATATTTTCTCTTACAGACCAGGCTGAGTTTCTGTCTTGTTTCATGATAACATTAAAAATTCTGGAAATTGAATTTTCCTTTCTCTGATCCCAGTGGGAAGACAGTCTTTCATCATGAGAATGATATTCTCTATAGGTTTTAAAGATGCTTTTATGGAGTTCAAGAAATTCTTTCTTTCCAAGTTTTCAGAGATTTCTATTTTATAATAAATGGATGTTGAATTTTGCCAGAGACTTTTTCTATTCTGTTCATGTTTTTGTTTTTGTTTTTTTCTTTCATCTGTTATGGTGAGTTCCACTGATGTTTGAAGGTTGAACCAACCTTGCATTCCTGGGATAAAGTTCACTTAGTTTATGCATTATCCTTTTCATATACTAACACTTTCAATTTACTAGTGTTTTAATGAGACTTTTGTATGTTGTTCATGATGAATACAGGCTTCCCTGGTTTCTCAGTGGTAAAGAACACACCTGCCAATGCAGGAGACATGGGTTTGATCCCTGGTCCAGGAAGATCCTTTGAAGAAGGAGATGACAACCTACTCTAGTATTCTTGCCTGGGAAATCCCATGGACAGAAGAGCCTGGTCACAAAGAGTCAGACACGACTTAGTGACTAAACAACAACATGATGAATATAAACCTACAGTTTTCCTTTTCTTCTTTCTTTTTTTTTTGGGAGGGAATCTTTATCTGCTCTTGACATTAGAATAAGATGAGTTAGGAAGTAGATATCCTCAATTTTCTCAGAGAACTAGTATTTCTTCCTTAAATATTTGATACAGTTTATAAGTTGAGACATCGTTCTCTGCTGTGTTCTACAAATCCAATTTTTTAAATATATATAAGGCTAGCTGTTTAGGCTCTTCCTTCATGAGTGAACTTTGGTAGTTTTCATTTTTCATGGATTTGCTGTTTCATTTTGCTGTTAATGTTTGGTGACTCAGTCATGTCCAACTCTCTGAAACCCCATGGACTGCAGCATGCCAGGCTTCCCTATCCTTCACCATCTCCTGCAGTTTGCTCAAACTCACGTCCATTGAGTTAATGATGCCATCCAACCGTCTCAGCCTCTGTCATCCACTTCTCCTGCCCTCAATCTTTTCCAGCATCAGGGTCTTTTATAATGAGTTGGCTTGTCACATAAGGTGGCCAAAGTATTGGAGCTTCAGCTTCAGCATAGTTATTCTAATGAATATTCAGGATTGATTTCCTTTAGGACGGACTGGCTTGATCTCCTTGCTATTCAACGAACTCTCAAGAGTCTTCTCCAGCACCACCATTTGGAAGTTTCATTTCTTTGGTGCTCAACCTTCCTTATGGTCATTCATTAAACTTGTTATATTTTTGGCAAAAAGTTCTCAAAATATTCATATTATTCTTTTACTATTTTTAATGTCTATAGTGATGACATATCTCTCATTCTTAATACTCATAATTTATAAACTTTTTTCCTGATCAGTATGATGAGAGACTTATTAGTTATATTGATCTATCAAGGGTGTTCAGTTTCATTGATATTTTTCCTTAATTTTCCTAACTTAATTCAATTGATATTTATTCTTTATTATTTCTTTCTGCATATGTTATGTTCAGTTTTCTCTCTACTTTCTAGTTTATTTATATTATTGACTTGAAACTTTTATGTCTTTCTAATATCATCATTTACAGCTATACTTTTCCATTAAGCCATTTCAAACAGCAACCTGGATATATTCATGTTTCATTATAATTACGGGCAAAACTTTCAAATTTTCTTGTGATTTTCTATTTGATCTATCAGTTATTTAAAATTGAATTGTTTAATTTCCAAATATTTGGGTATTTTCCAGGCATCTTTAATAATTTCTTTTTTTTTTTGAAACTTAAGAAAAAATTTTTTTAATGTGTAATTAAAAAAATTTAATTTATTTATTTTACTTTATAGTATTGTATTGTTTTTGCCATACATTGACTCGAATCTGCCATGAGTGTACATGTATTGCTCATTCTGAAACCCCACCCCCCCACCTCCCTCCCCATCCCATCACTGTGGATCATCCCAGTGCACCAGCCCTGAGCACCCTGTATCATGCATCAAACCTGGACTGGCGATTCGTTTCACATATGATATTTTACATGTTTCAATGCCATTCTCCTATATCATCCTGCCCTGACCCTCTCCCACAGAGTCCAAAAGACTGTTCTATACATCTGTGTCTCTTTTGCTGTCTCTCATACAGTGTTATCATTACCTTCTTTCTAAGTTCTATATATATGCATTAATATACTGGATTGATGTTTTTCTTTCTGGCTTACTTCACTCTGTATAATAGGCTCCAGTTTCATCCACCTCATTAGAACTGCTTCAAATGTATTCTTTTTAATGGCTGAGTAATGCTCCATTGTGTATATGTACCACTGCTTTCTTATCCATTCCTCTGCTGATGGACATCTAGGTTGTTTCCATGTCCTGGCTATTATAAACCGTGCTGCAATGAACATTTGGGTACATGTGGCTCTTTCAATTCTGGTTTCCTCAGTGTGTATGCCCAGCAGTGGGATTGCTCAGTTGTACAGCAGTTCTATTTTCAGTTTTTTAAGGAATCTCCACACTGTTCTCCATAGTGGCTGTACTAGTTTGCATTCCCAGCAACAGTGTAAGAGGATTCCCTTTACTCCACACCCTCTCCAGCATTTATTGCTTGTAGACGTTTGGATAGCACCCTTGTGACTGGCATGAAATGGTACCTCATTGTGGTTTTGATTTGCATTTCTCTGATAGTGAGTGATGTTGAAATCTTTTCATGTGTTTGCTAGGCATCTGGATGTCTTCTTTGGAGAAATGTCTGTTTAGTTCTTTGGCCCACTTTTTGATTGGGTCTCTTTCTTTTCTGGAATTGAGCTGCAGGTGTTGCTTGTATATTTTTGAGATTAGTTGTTTGTTAGTTGCTTCATTTGCTATTATTTTCTCCCATTCTGAAGGCTGTCTTTTCACCTTGCTTATAGTTTCCTTTGTTGTGCAGAAGCTTTTAAGTTTAATTAGGTCTGTTTATTTTTGCTTTTCTTTCCAATATTTTTGGAGGTGGGTCATAGGGGATCCTGCTGTGGTTTATGTCAGTGTTTTTCTCTAAGAGTTTAATAGTTTCTGGTCTTATGTTTAGATCTTTAATCCATTTTATTTTTGTGTATGGTGTTAGAAAGTGTTCTAGTTTCATTCTTTTACAAGTGGTTGACCAGTTTTACCAGCACCACTTGTTAAAGAGATTGTCTTTTTTCCATTGTATATTCTTGCCTCCTTTGTGTGTGGATGTATCTCTGGGCTTTCTATTTTGTTCCATTGATCTATATTTCTGTCTTTGTGCCAGTACCATACTGTCTTGATGACTGGCTTTGTAGCAGAGCCTGAAGTCTGGCAGGTTGATTCCTCCAGTTGCATCTTCTTCCGTAAGATTGCTTTGGCTATTCAAGGTTTTTTTTGTATTTCCATACAAATTGTGAAATTATTTGTTCTAGTTCTGTGAAAAATACTGTTGGTAGCTTGATAGGAATTGCACTGAATCTATAGATTGCCTTGGAAAGTATACTCATTTTCACTATATTGATTTTTCTGATCCATGAACACAGTATAGTTCTCCATCTATTAGTGTCCTCTTTGATTTCTCACACCAGTGTTTTATAGTTTTCTATATATAGGTCTTTTGTTTCTTTAGGGAGATATATTCCTAAGTATTTTATTCTTTTCATTGCAAAGGTGAATGGAGTTGTTTCCTTAATTTCTCTTTCTGTTTTCTCAATAGAGATGCAAGGGATTTCTGCGTTTAATTTTATATCCTGCAACTTTACTATATTCATTGATTAGCTCTAGTAATTTTTTGGTGGAGTCTTTAGGGTTTTCTATGTAGAGGATCATGTCATCTGCAAACAGTGAGTTTTACTTCTTCTTTTCCAATCTGGATTCCTTTTATTTCTTTTTCTGCTCGGATTGCTGTGGCCAAAACTTCCAAAACTATGTTGAACAGTAGTGGTGAGAGTGGGCACCCTTGTCTTATTCCTGACACTAGGAAAGATGCTTTCAGTTTTTCACCATTTTAATTTCATTAATTAATTTATTTATTTCATTAAATTTTAATTTCATTTAATTTCATTTTCACTATTTTAATTTCATTTTAGTTAAAGAACATATTTTATATAATTTAGCTTCTTTTAAGTTGCTATGACACAGAGTATGGTCTATCATGGTGAAAGTATACTTTAAAAGAATGTTCATTCTGTTGTTGGATTGATTGTTCTACATATGTCAATTAGATCAAGTTGGTTGATGGTATCAACCAAGTCTTACACAATCTCCTTGGTTTTCTGTCTCCTTCTTCTATCAATTACTGGGAAGAATGTTGAAGTATCTAAATATAATCATTATCAGTTCTATTCACTTCTCCTGAATTCATTTTGAAGCTTTGTTGTAGATGCATACACATAAGATTCCATTTACCTTTATAATATTATGTTATCAGAAATTTATGTTTTCTGATATTAATATAGCTGTTTCAGATAGCTATAATTTACATATCTTTGTTTAAAAGTGGATTTCTTTTCCCTCTGATTTTGGTTTTTAGAAATTTGAAAGTGATATATCTAGATGTATTGTTTGATATCTATCTTACTCTGTTTTCTGAACTTCTTGGATCTGTAATTTGGTGTCTGCCATTAATTTTGGAAAACTCTTGGCCATCATATTTTTCAAATATTTCTTTTGCTCAACTCTTCTACTCTAGGGTTAAAGTTATGTACCTGTTGGCCCATTTGATTTGTTACACACCTTTAGGGTGATTGATTTGGAACTGGTGCAGTTTTTTGCCTCTCCCACAGAGGCTAATGTTCATTTATCCCATGGCTTTACACTATATGTATATGCTCTCTTAGGGCTCTCATCAATCATTTCTGTGAGTATCTGAGAGGTCCAGGAAGACAATCCTGCAGGTGGATGTGTATTTCCCTTGTTCTAGTAGCCCTCAGGTGTTCTACCCTATTAACTACTAACTTAACTTTTACCAATTCATTAAAAACTGTAGTTGAATTCTTCTTACTGGTGCCTGAAGTTACATTTTCAAGTAAATTAACAATCATCTTGTTTTTCTCCAAGCAGGCACCTATCTTTTCTAGATTACTAGTTTCAGTTCAGTTCAGTTGCTCAGTTATGTCCGACTCTTAGCAACCCAATGGACTGCAGCACACCAAGCCTCCCTGTCCATCACCAACTCCCGGAGTTTACCCAAACTCATGTCCATTGAGTCAGTGATGTCATCCAACCATCTCATCCTGGTCATCCCTTTTCTTCCTACCCTCAATCTTTCCCAGCATCAGGGCCTTTTCAAATGAGTCAGTCCCTAATATCAGGTGGTCAAAGTATTGGAGTTTCAGCTTCAGCATCAGTCCTTCCAATGAACACTCAGGACTGATTTCCTTTAGGATGGACAGGTAGGATCTCCTTGCTGTCCAAGGGACTCTCAAGAGTATTCTCCAACGCCACAGTTCAAAACTATCAATTCTTCAGTTCTCAGCTTTCTTTATGGTCTAACTCTCACATCCATATATGACTACTGGGAAAACCAAAGGCTTGACTAGACAGACCATTGTTGGCAAAGTAATGTCTCTGCTTATGAATATGCTATCTAGGTTGGTCATAACTTTTCTTCCAAGGAGTAAGTGTCTTTTAATTTCATGGCTGCAGTCACCATCTGCAGTGATTTTGGAGCCCCCTAAAAAAGTCTGACACTGTTTCCACATCTATTTGTCATGAAGTGATGGGACTGGATGCCATGATCTTTGTTTTCTGAATGTTGAGCTTTAAGCCAAATATTCCACCTCCTCTTTGACTTTCATCAAGAGGCTGTTTCGTTTTTCTTCACTTTCTGCCATAAGGGTGGTGTCATCTGCATATCTGATGTTATTGATATTTCTCCCAGCAATCTTGATTCCAGCTGGTGCTTCATCCAACCCAGCGTTTCTCATGATGTACTCTGCATAGAAGTTAAATAAGCAGGGTGACAATATACAACCTTGACATACTACTTTCCCTCTTTGGAATCACTCTGTTGTTCCATGTCCAGTTCTCACTGTTGCTTCCTGACCTGCATACACGTTTCTCAAGAGGCAGGTCAGGTGGTCTGGTTTCCCATTACTTTCAGAATTTTCCACAGTTTATTGTGATCCACACAGTCAAAGGCTTTGGCATAGTCAATAAAGCAGAAGTAGATGTTTTTCTGGAACTCTGTTGCTTTTTTGATGATCCAGTGGATGTTGGCAATTTGATCTCTGGTTCTTCTGCCTTTTCTAAATCCAGCTTGAAAAACTGGAAGTTCACAGTTCAAATACTGTTGAAGTCTGGCTTGGAGAATTTTGAGCATTACTTCAAGGCTGTATATTGTCACCCTGCTTATTTAATTCTATGCAGAGTACATCATGAGAAACCCTGGACTGGAAGAAGCACAAGCTGGAATCAAGATTGCTGGGAAAAATATCAATAACTTCAGATATGCAGATGACACCACCCTTATGGCAGGAAAGTGAAGAGGAACTAAAAAGCCTCTTGATGAAAGTGAAAGAGGAGAGTAAAAAAGTTGGCTTAAAGCACAACATTCAGAAAATGAAGATTATGGCATCTTGTCCCATCACCTCATGGGAAACAGATGGGGAGAGACTAGAAACAGTGTCAGACTTTATTTTTTGGGGCTCCAAAGTCACTGCAGTTGGTGATTGCAGTCATGAAATTAAGATACACTTGCTCCTTGGAAGAAAATTTATGACCAACCTAGACAGTATATTCAAAAGCAGAGACATTACTTTGCTGAGTAAGGTCCATCTAGTCAAGGCTATGGTATTTCCAAGGTCATGTATGGATGTGAGAGTTGGACTGTGAAGAAGGCTGAGCACCGAAGAATTGATAGTTTTGAACTGTGGTGTTGGAGAAGACTCTTGAGAGTCCCTTGGACTGCAAGGAGGTCCAACCAGTCCATTCTGAAGGAGATCAGCCCTGGGATTTCTTTGGAAGGAATGATGCTAAAGCTGAAACTCCAGTACTTTGGCCACCTCATGTGAATAATTGACTCATTGGAAAAGACTCTGATGCTAGGAAGGATTGGGGGCAGGAGGAGAAGGGGACGACAGAGGATCAGATTGCTGGATCGCCTCACGGTCTTGATGAACGTGAGTCTGAGTGAACTCCGGGAGTTGGTGATGGACAGGGAGGCCTGGCTTGCTGTGATTCATGGGGTCACAAAGAGTTGAACACGACTGAGCGACTGAAGTGAACTGAACTTACTAGCATGTGAAGGAATGAAGGAAAATAGCTCAGTCATGTCCAACTCTTTGAGACCCTGTGGACTGTAGCCTATCCTCTGTCCATGGGATTTTCCAGGCAATACTACTGGAGTGGATTGCCAGAGATGAGTGCAATTGTGTGGTAGTTTGAGCATTCTTTGGCATTGCCTTTCTTTGGGATTGGAATGAAAACTGACCTTTTCCAGTCCTGTGGCCACTGCTGAGTTTTCCAAATTTGCTGGCATGTTGAGTGTAGCACTTTCACAGCATCATCTTCCAGGATTTGAAATAGCTCCACTGGAATTCCATCACCTCCACTAGCTTTGTTCATAGTGATGCTTTCTAAGGCCCACTTCACATTCCAGGATGTCTGACTCTAGGTTAGTGATCACACCATCATGATTATCTGGGTCGTGAAGATCTTTTTTGTACAGTCCTTCTGTGTATTCCAGCCACTTCTTAATATCTTCTGCTTCTGTTAGGCCCATACCATTTCTGTCCTTTATTGAGCCCATTTTGCATGAAATGTTCCCTTGTTAGCCCTAATTTTCTTGACGAGATCTTTAGTCTTTCCCATTCTGTTGTTTTCTCTATTTTTTTGCATTAATTGCTGAGGAAAGCTTTCTTATCTCTCCTTGCTATTCTTTGGAACTTTTCATTCAGATGCTTATATCTTTCCTTTTCTCCTTTGCTTTTCACCTCTCTTCTTTTCATAGCTATTTGTAAGGCCTCCCCAGACAATCATTTTGCTTTCTTGCATTTCTTTTCCATTGGGATGGTCTTGATCCCTGTCTTCTGTACAATGTCATGAACCTCAGTCCATAGTTCAACAGGCACTCTGTCTATCAGATCTAGTTCCTTAAATCTATTTCTCACTTCCACTGTATAGTCATAAGGGATTTGATTGAGGTCATACCTGAGTGGTCTAGTGGTTTTCCTTACTTTCTTCAATTTAAGTCTGAATTTGGCAATAAGGAGCTCATGATCTGAGCCACAGTCAGCTCCTTATCTCGTTTTTGTTGACTGTATAGAGCTTCTTCATCTTTGACTGCAAAGAATATAATCAATCTGATTTCAGTGTTGACCATCTGGTGATGTCCATGTGTAGAGTCTTCTCTTGTGTTGTTGGTAGAGGGTGTTTGCTATGACCAGTGCATTTTCTTGGCAAAATTCTATTAGTCTTTGTCCTGCTTCATTCTGTATTCCAAGGCCAAATTTGCCTGTTACTCCAGGTGTTTCTTGACTTCCTACTTTTTCATTCCAGTCCCCTATAATGAAAAGGACATCTTTTCCATGCTCAGTATATCTTTAATCCAATTTTTCTGCTAATGGGTGGGACTGAGTTCCCTCCCCGTTTTTAACCTGGGGCCAAATATGGTGCAAGTAATGAAGATAATGGCTACCTGCTTTAAAAGGTCCCATGAGTGCACTGCGACACTCAGTGCCCCCAAACTTGCAGCAGGCCACGGCCAACCCACACCTTTTTTGGAGACTGCTGAACACTCATAGACAAGTCTGGGTCAGCTATTTATTATTCTAGAGTTGCATCGGGTTTCTTTTGACCAGAAATAGCAATGATTATTCTAATCTGAGTAATTACTAGAACTCTTTAGAGGACAGTAGTTTTTAATGTACCTTCAAGTATTTTGGTTTTTGAAATACAATAGAAACTGTTTTGCAAAAAATGACTTTATTTGCCAATTGTAACTGTAGATGGAAAGTTTATATTTTATAGCTGGTAAAATGATTTTTAAATATTATAACTAGATTGTAAACAAAAAATGTTCTCACAGATGTTTTTTGGCCTTTAATAAGCTGCATTATCAGCTTAAATAGTTGTGGCTGTTGTTCAGTCACAAAGTTATGTCTGACTATTTGCCATCTCACGAACTGTAGCACTCCAGGCTCCTCTGCCTACCACTGTCTCCTAGAGTTTGCTCAAGTTCATGTCCTTTTAGGTGATGATGCTACCTAACCATCTCATTTTCTACCACCCCCTTCTTTTGCTGTCAATCTTTCCTAGCATCAGTGTCTTTTCTAATGAGTCAGCTCTTTACATCAGGTAGCAAACATATTAGAGCTTCAGCATTCTTCCTACCGATGAATATTTGGGGTTGATTTCCATTAGAAGTGACTGGTCTGATCTCTTAGCAGTCAGAGGGGCTTTCAAGTGTCTCTCCAGCACTGCAATTTGAAAGCATCATTTCTTCAACACTTGGCCTTCCTTATGGACCAACTATTACATCTCTACATGACTACTGGAAAAACCATAGCTTTAACTATTTAGACACTTGTTGGCAAAGTGTTTTCTCTGCTTTTTATATGCTGTCTAGGTTTGTCATAGCTTTCCTTCTAAGCAGCAAGCATCTTTCCACTACATGGCTGCAGTTACCATCCACAGTAATTTTGGAGCCCAAGAAAATAAAACCTATCACTGCTTCCATTTTTCCATTTATATTTGCTACAACTGAATGCCATGATCTTAGCTTTTTTAATGTTGAGTTTCAAACAAGTTTTTTCACTCTTCTCTTTCACCCTCCACAAGAGGTTCTTTAGTTCCTCTTCACTTTCTACCATCAGAGTGGTATCACCTGCATATCTGAGGTTGCTGATATTTCTCCTTGCACTCTTGATTCCAACTTCTGATTCATCCAGACAGGCATTTCACATAAGGTACTCTACATATAAGTCAAATAAGCAAGGTGACAATATACAGCCTTATTGTACTCCTATCCCAATTTGGAACTGTTCATTTGTTCCATGTCTGATTTTTTTTTATTTTTTAATTAATTTTTATTTTTATTTATTTTTTTTTTTTATTTTGGACAAATTTATTTATTTTTAATATGTGGGGGAAAGGGACATAGTTTGTTTTGCTTTACAATACTGTATTCGTTTTGCTATACATTGACATGAATTAGCCACGAGTGTACATGATTTTAACTGTTGCTTCTTGATGAACATATAGGTATCTCAGGAGACAGTAAGCTGCTCTCGTACTCCCATCTCTTTAAGAATGTTCCACAGCTTTTTTGTGATCCACACAGTCAAAGGCTTTATCATAGTCAATGAAGCCAATGTTTTTCAGAAAGCAGAAAATTCATTGCTTTCTCCATGACCCAATGAATTTTGGCAATTTGATATATGGTTCCTCTGCCTCTTTGAAATTCAGCTTGTACATCTGGATGTTCTCAGTTCATGTACTGTTGAAGCCTAGCTTGAAGGATTTTGAATATTACCTTGCTAGCATGTGAAATGAATACAATTGCATAGTAGTTTGAACATTCTTTAGCATTGCCCTTCTTTGAGATTAGAATGAAAACTGACTTTTCCAGTCCTGTGGCCATGGCTGAGTTTTCCAAATTTGCTGATATATTGAGTGGAACACTTTAACAGCATTATCTTTTGGGGTTTGAAATAGCTCAGCTATAATTCCTTCACCTCCACTAGCTTTGTTCATAATAATGCTTCCTAAGGCCTGCTCCACTTGACGTTCCAGGATGTTTGGCTCTAGGTAAATGATCGTATCATTGTGGTTATCTGGGTCATTAAGATCTTTTTTGTATAGTTCTCTGTATTCTTGCTACTTCTTCTTAACCTCTTCTCTTTATAATAGGTCCTTACTATTTCTGTCATTTTTCATACCTGTCCTTGCATGAAATGTTCTTTTGGTATCTCTAATTTTCTTGAAGAGATCTCTGGTCTTTTCCATATTATTGTTTTCCTCTATTTCTTTGCATTGTTCATTGAAGATGGCCTTCTTATCTCTCCTTGCTTTTACCTGGTACTCTGCATTCAGTTGGTTATATCTTTCCCTTTCTCCCTTGCCTTTCACTTCTCTTCTTTTCTCAGCTATTTGTAAAGCCTTATCAGACAACCATTTTGATTTCCTGCATTTCTTTTTCTTTGGGATGGTTTTGATCAGTGCCTCTTGTACTGTTAGAAACCTCCATATGTAGTTCTTCAGGCACTCTGTTTACCAGATCTAATCCCTTGAATGTATTCCTCGCCTCCACTGTATAATTATAAGGGATTTGATTTAAGTCATCACCTTTTACCTGGTACTCTGCATTCAGTTGGTTATATCTTTCCCTTTCTCCCTTGCCTTTCACTTCTCTTCTTTTCTCAGCTATTTGTAAAGCCTTATCAGACAACCATTTTGATTTCCTGCATTTCTTTTTCTTTGGGATGGTTTTGATCAGTGCCTCTTGTACTGTTAGAAACCTCCATATGTAGTTCTTCAGGCACTCTGTTTACCAGATCTAATCCCTTGAATGTATTCCTCGCCTCCACTGTATAATTATAAGGGATTTGATTTAAGTCATCACCTCAATGATATGACCTTTACTTTTACCATAAGTCACATCCACAACTATCATTTATGCTTTGGGCAAGCTTCTTTATTCTGGAGCTGTTAGTAATTGCTCTCTGCTCTTCCCCAGTAGCATATTGAACACCTTCTGACCTAGAGAGTTCATCTTCTGATATCGTATATTTTTGACTTTTCATGTTGTCCATGGGGTTCTCCGGGCAAGAATACTGGAGTGGGTTGTCATTTATCCCTCCAGTGGACCACTTTTTGTCAGAACTTTCATTATGATCTGTCCATCTTGGGTGGCCCTGCACCACATAGCTTGTAGTTTCACTGAGTTACACAAGCCCCTTTGCTACCACAAGGCTGTGATTTATGAAAGGGAGGAAAATAGTAGACTAAGTTAGTTTCAGGGACTTATTTCTAGCTTTGCTGTTGTCTGACTATATAGCAAGATAATAAATGGATGAGGAGTAGAGAATGAGTATCATGTTTTAAACATCAAAACTATTTCTAACAACAAAATTATTACTTTTCTTTCCTTATCCTAGAGTGGCATTTTTAGCTTGGCTAGGTGAGTGATGTTTGAATTAGAATTTAGTAAGACTGCAGTGTCTATCAAGTATTAGCAACTGGTCCAGTGACATGGGCTGGCAAGGAAAGCAATAATGGTGCTATCAAGTTGTTATTAACTCTGTTAGCAAGATAGCAGTGTTATCAATGGTACTGGGAGAATTGGAGGTCAAGAAAATGGTATCAATAAACCCTGTAAGAGCACAGTAACATAGTAGTGATCTCAGGAGCATTATAAATAGCACACTTGAGTGACAGTGTTATCTGAGAATACTGTTAATCATGCTTTTGAATGACAGTAGTCTCTATGGCATTATAAGTGGTAGAGTTGAATGACAGGGCCATTAAGGATACTCTTAACAGAAATAGATGAGCATAAAGTAGTTTGGAATTCAGGTTCGCTTTGATGATTCAAGATTGTTTACACAGATTCTAAGTCAAAGTCTTAAGAGAATTGGTTCAAACCTTTTAAAATTCACTTAAAAACGACAAGGGACATTTAAACACTTTGAAAGATCACAAAATGGATAGTCATTTATCCTTGTCACCTTATGTTCTCTGAGACACTTGTACGTGTTGTAAGTACTGTATAAAATCTCCATCCTTTGCAACTAGACACTCAAGATTATTCTCACACTAGTTCTGTTCATATGTCATTATAAGACTAGATCGAAAGGGTATGACTGTTCTTAAGGAACATTATGAAGCAATGTTAAATTTCTTGAAAAGTTTTGTCTTAGTAGAAGAGTAAGAAGGGATGCTCTGTTTATTGATTTATTTAAAGGATTTATTATTATGAAATCCAGCTTTCTGTTGCATAATGCTTTCGAGTAGTGAAAATGACTGGTGGAGAGTTAGGGCAGGACTAAAAAAATCCCTTAAACAGAAACGCATAAGAGAAAGGTAAAGTGAGGTGGACAGTGTAATTTGGAATGCCTAAAAACATTATAGGAACTCTTAGGAATGGAGGGGAGTATTAGTTCAGAGTAAAAGAACATTGGCTATGGTGGAATAGAATATATTAAAAATTATACGTGTGCATATGTGAGATGATTAACAGTTGATGAAAAGTAGTCTGTTGGGTTGGCCAGAAAGTTTTTTTTTTTTTTGTAACAACTTGTGGAAATACCTGAACCAAATTTCTAGCCAATCCAATATGATATGGATAATGAGTACCCAACAGAAAAACTAGATTATTTCACCGTTCAAAATATATATCATTTAAATTCATCTGTGATTTGTTTATCCAAGTTCTCAATTATAACATTGAAATGAATGAGATGTTTAGAACAAAGGGGAGGAGGAGGAAAAATGCTGTTTTCTTGCTATAATACTGAGGAAGACAATCCTACTTGTATTCAATGCTCTGTGTATTAAGTAAGTTAAATGTCTTATCAGGTACAGGATAGTACAAATGACTAAGAATTGTGCTTCTTTAAGAGAGAAACACTGGGGCCAGAATGACAGTAATACTCCTTTTAAAATAATGATAAGCAATAAGATTTGTTCAACAGTAAGCACATGTTTTTGCTCAGTTCTTATAGTTTGTTTCCCAAGCATGTAGTCATCTACAGAAAAGAATGTCAATCTCTTTGCAATTTGATAAATTGATTTTCTGTTTATAGTGAGTTTGAATCTGAGGGTATAGTACAATTCATAATGCTCTAAAATGCTTCCTTTTCTATTTTATACCATTGGATAAACACACAATTTTGAATTCTTCTTGAGATAACATAAGCAGATCTAAGTTTCAAGTATAAAGAATTAAGAAATCAAACTTTTCAGCAACCACAAAAATTTGATCTCAATATATATATGTGTGAAATTTAACAAATTTTAATTCAGTCCTTTTGGGAATAATAAAAATATATAAATGGAAATTAGTAATTGAAACTACCATTGAACAGATATGAGGGACAGAGGATGTATCAGAAGACCTTGAGAAAGCAAAGAGAGAAATTAAACTTGTTTTAGAACCACCCTCATACTGTACCCAATAGAAAGGATGACTGTTGTGTTGACAGGGCAAGAATCTGCATAGGGTAGAACTATCACCACTAATAAAACCAGAAAGGCTTGGGCATTTAGGCAAACACAAATGCAGAACATCTGTTATTTACATCAAGTGGCAGAATTGTATAAGCTGATGGGCTTCAGAATTTGTGGGCATGGGAATATATTGACCCCTCATAAGTTTCTCATGAGAAGTTATGCTAAAAAAGAAATTAAGTGTACATTGCACCTAATTGTTCATTTAAAATGCTTAGCAAGACCCTTGTATGGCCATTAGTTAGTGTTTTCATTCAGATTTTTGCAGTGTACATAGAAATATTAGAGTCTGTAGGACTGCTTCATGTCTTATGTACCTGACCTCCATCCTCCTTGAGAGTCTGTGTTCATTAACTTAATTTTTCTGCTCCAGATTTTATAGAATCTCAATTGAATATTTTAATACTATTCTATTTTTACTTTTCACTAATGAATCATATGCATGATATATATTTCAAAATATTCTAGCTTTCCAGATACTATTCATCTGTTTAGTATAAGCCACTTTTTATTTCTTTTATTATTGTAGATGCTGACTTAACAATTATGTAAAATATCTTTAGAGGCTTACTATATACAGGTACCTTATATACATTATTCTTAATTGTCCTAATAACACTATAGGATAAAATTTTTCTAAGTTTAGAGGTTATTCCTAGCTAGTAAGGGAAATGTCTGGAAGATCAGGGCCTCAAAGACCCAAGGTTTTACCACACTGTATGTACTGTACTGTTAGGCATGAAGTAAGAACTATTGCATTTGAACAGAGAAGCAAAGCCATTATGTAGGACTAGAATAAAGGATTTATTATGAAAGTTTGACCTAACACACTGTGTCAGCTGGTCAAACTCTCAATGTAATTACTATTCTGTATCTGGTATTGGATCTAAAGTCAACAGTTAGGAAGTTGGAGACAGAAGATGGATGTGAAGTGGGCTTGAACAAGAATCAGCTGGAACTCACGGGGACACGCTGGACTGCATTGTGATCAGCTGGAACCTGCATCTATCTCTTACCACCTCCAGGGCTGCAGTTTCAGTGATGTGTGATGTGTGCAAGAAGCAGGCACATGCGGCTCAGAAGCTGCACCTGCACATGGACCAGGACTGGGAGAAGCTGAAGGAGGAAATCTAAAAGGATCTGGAGGAACTGCTGGGACAGCTGCAACCTCAAGGCAACAAAGTGAAGGAGTTAGGTCAGTGATGACTTTGTGATCTACAGCAAAGCAAGACCTCCCACTCGACCTCTGAGCAAAAACATGGCTACTCTCCTTCCCTTCTGTCTTCCCAGCCTTGCACATTTTTCTCTGGTAGTCAGTCTTGACCCAGAGAAACAGCATGGGCAGGATTACTGAGAAACACAAATTCCAGCTTAGCTAAATGGGCACAGTACAAAACAACTACATTTAGTTGTAGACATGACCAGTTTTCTTGTAAGAAAATTACATGGAAATATGTTAAAGAAATGATACCTTGAACTTTCACATTTATTTTTCCCTATTCACTACATGATTATGTCTCAGTCTACCAGGCAAACAGCTGTGTATAGTAATATTTTCCAGGAGAGGAAGGGAAAGATGCAGTTTTGTTTACTATATATACTATCTTTTATATTTTATATAGGGAAAGTCAAAATGATAAAATTCATTGACTAAGGTTTTGAATCATTGAAAATTCTATTTGAAATATTTTGTAACTCCAGCTAGAGTTATCTATAATTCTCATGAGTTCTGCATGAACGGAGAAAATGATAATATCATTAGGGACAAGAGATTGAACCGTTGTTCTACTTTGTGGTTGCAGTTTCCAAATATAAGCAGAAAATTTTTGTAGGAGTCAAAGTGCCCTAATAACATTTTAGAAATGATACTTTAGTACAAAGAAATGCACCTAATGACTTCTAAAGAAAGGGATATAAGGTGTCTATACACAGGAACCCTGCTTTATCATATAGATAAAGGAGTTAAGATTAAAACTACAAAATTTCTGTATGCCAGATGTTTGTATGGACATGAAAAATGTCAGCTCAGAGCATATGTAGCATTTGTATGGATCAAATCCAGAGATGGTAACAACTGCTGTGTGTCTCTTGCATGCCTGTAATAGCATACTTTAAGATACCTTATTACAAGATATTCTGCAGAGTCTTAGGACATCATAGTTATCTAAAGGGTTAATTCTTTTTTAAATATGAAAATCTTGTTGATGAAACTGTAGAAAAGATAGATAAACAAGAAAAATGTTCTGGTAGTATTAGTTAAGAGCTATGAAGCAACAATTGGAATGGAACATGGAACAAGAGACTAGTTGCAAATTGGGAAAAGAGTACGTCAAGGCTGTATATTGTCACCCTGCTTATTTAACTTATATGTAGAGTACATCATGAGAAACGCTGGGCTAGAAGAAGCACAAGCTGGAATCGAGATTGCCAGGAGAAATATCAATAACCTCAGATATGCAGATGACATCACCTTTATGGCAGAAAGTGAAGAACTAAAGAGCCTCTTGATAAAAGTAAAAGAGGAGAGTGAAAAAGTTGGCTTAAAGCTCAACATTCAGAAAACTAAGTTCATGGCATCTAGTACCGTTACTTCATGACAAATAGACAGGGAAACAGTGGAAATAGTGTCAGACTTTATTTTTCTGGGCTCAAAAATCACTGCAGATGGTAACTGTAACCATAAAACTAGAAGATGCTTACTCCTTGGACAGAAAGTTATGACCAACCTAGACAGCATATTAAAAAGCAGAGACATTACTTTGCCGGCTAAGGTCCGTCTAGTCAAGGCTATGGTTTTTCCTTGGTCATGTATGGATGTGAGAGTTGGACTGTGAAGAAGGCAGAGCTCCAAAGAACTGGTGTTGGAGAAAACTCTTGAGAGTCTCTTGGACTGCAAGGAGATCCAACTAATCTATTCTAAAGGAGATCAGTCCTGGGAATTTATTGGAAGGACTGATGTTGAAGCTGAAACTTCAATATTTTGGCCACCTGATGTGAAAAGCTGACTCATTTGAAAAGACCCTGATGCTGAGAAGGATTGAGGGCAGGAGGAGAAGGGGATGACAGAGAATGAGATGGTTGGATGGCATCACCGACTCAATGGACAAGCGTTTGGGTAAAATCCGGGATTTGGTGATGGACAGGGAGGCCTGGCGTGCTGTGGTTCATGAGATCACAGAGAGTCGGACACAACTGAGCGACTGAACTGAACTGAATCTATTTTGGGTAACAAATTACTCTAAAAGTTTGCAGCTTAATACAACACACATTATGTCAGCATTTCTGTGAGTCATAAATCTGGGCAGGATTTAGCTGAGTTCTCTGCTTCATTGTTTCTCACAAGTCTGTAATCAAGGTGTTGGGTCAGGTCTGTGTTCCCATCTGAAGTCTACTGAGAAAGGATCTGTTTCATACTCACTCCATAGCTGTAGCAGGGCATTGAATTGAGGCTGCCCTCTTTTCTTTACCACATGGTCTTCTCCCACAAATGATATGCTTCCTTAAAGTATGCAAGCTAAGAAAGTGATGGAGTCTACCAATGAGATGGAAATTATAAACTCTTCCAACTTATTCACAGACATTACACACCCTGAAAAATGCTGTTTTCCAGTTTCTGGAAAGAACTAATTATATTAATATTAGAAGACAGGGGCCATTGAACTGCTTTGGAGGTTCTCTACCACCATCAATTCTCAGTCAGCTTTTATCCAGAGACAGTGCCCCGGGAAATGTAGCTTATCCCAGATGAGTTGCTACTTTATAAAGCCATAACAGGCTCTGTCTTCTAATGCAAATTTCCTATCTCATTGGCTTACATCAATAAGATTTGTTTTTTGTTTTTGATCTCTTGTCAGAATGATGCAGTCATTGGAGCAGGGGCTCTGGTGCCAGGATCCTTCCACCTAGTGGCTTCACGAGTAGATAGTCACAACTACCTAGAGGTAATGAATTTTGTTTTCTGAAAGACATCTTTGCAACTTGATTCTTATTTTCTCTCTCTTTACCCTCACCCCATTCCTCTCTTCTTCTCAACACACAAACACACACACATATATGTGTATTATATGTGGTATTCTATGATTTTTTAAACCTATTTAACAGCATAATTAAGATATTACTGAAATCTTCTTTGTATACTCACATACATTTATGTACAATCATAAATGTTTAAATATTTAATTCTATGGCTCTCAGTAGTTTTTATCATTGTACATTTTAGCTGCCTCATTATTCCATTAATTTAATTGCTAGAAGAGGAATTGTTGAGTAAAGAGTTTAAATATTTTAAGCTTTCAGTGGAAGTTATCAAAAATATTATCAGTTTACATTCATGTTAGTGATACATGATTGTTCATCTATGCCAATGACAGAGATTAACTTATTTTAAATACTTTCTAACTTGTATTGAAAAGCATCTCTTAATTTTCTTTTTTTTTTAATGTAGAAAAAGGGTTTTTTTTGAGTGGAAGATGTTGTATACTTGTCAATGCATATCCTTTATCACATGTTTATTGGAAAAAGTGTTTCATAATTTTCAAGAGTGATTCCTATATTAACAACAATACTTTTCATGCATATATTTTAAAAGTAATTAATAACCTTTTGATCATAAGAACCTCTAGTTGGTCCTTATAAACATGCTGGTAATAAATACTTTCTAACTTGTATTGAAAAGCATCTCTTAATTTTCTTTTTTTTTTAATGTAGAAAAAGGTTTTTTTTTAGTGGAAGATGTTGTATACTTGTCAATGCATATCCTTTATCACATGTTTATTGGAAAAAGTGTTTCATAATTTTCAAGAGTGATTCCTATATTAACAACAATACTTTTCATGCATATATTTTAAAAGTAATTAATAACCTTTTGATCATAAGAACCTCTAGTTGGTCCTTATAAACATGCTGGTAAGAATATTACTTGTTTTGAAACCTGTAGGTTCTTTTGGAGTAACAAGTTTTGTGTCATGTGTTAATGATTGAAATGAATTCCCTTAGTTATACCTGTCAAAACTTCATATGGATTGTAGTAATCTTAAATCTAGAGTTTGGGCAGTTAATTGGAAAGTACTATTTAGCAGCCCTTTTTTTGCCACCCTAAATGTAGAATTGATGAGCCATTTCATTAAAGGACTCTCTACCACCCCCAATTTATCTGTCCTTTACTTTAAAAAATGATTTTATTTTTTACTAAAGAATTTATTTATAGGGCAACAATGGAGAAACAGATGTAGAGAATAGGCTTATGGACATGGGGAGAGGGTGAGATGTATGGAAAGAGTAAAATGGAAACTTACATTACCATGTGTAAAATAGATAGCCAATGGGAATTTTCTGTATGGCTCAGAAAACTCAAACAGGAGCTCTGTATCAACCTAGAGGATGGGATGGGGAGGGAGATGGGAGGGGGTTTCAAAAGGGAGGGGATATATGTGTACTTATGGCTGATTCATGTTGAGGTTGACAGAAAATAGCAAATTTCTGTAAAGCAATTATCATTCAGTAAAAAATAAATTGATTTTAAAAATGATTTTATTTTGAAAAATTGTTTTAGGGAAGAGGTGCAAAGACTATAAAGACATTTCCTGTATACCTGTCACCCAACTCAAAAGAGAGGGGATATATGTGTACTTATGGCTGATTCATGTTGAGGTTGACAGAAAATAGCAAAATTCTGTAAAGCAATTATCATTCAGTAAAAAATAAACTGATTTTAAAAATGATTTTATTTTGAAAAATTGTTTTAGGGAAGAGGTGCAAAGACTATAAAGACATTTCCTATATACCTGTCACCCAACTTCCTCTCATTTTAACATTTATTATATATATATATATATCCATAGTTCAGTTATTAAAACTAAGATCTTAACATTTGTTAAGAATGGTTCCTCTTTTCTCCCTTTCTCTGTTAGAAGTGAAACACTAACTTGAGTTCATTCTCAAGGTGAAAGAAATTAAGATCTCCTCCTGTGGAGAGGAGTATCAAAGTATTTGTAGGCATATCTTAAAACCAACAGAGTAATGAATACTTTGCAGCACTGTGATTATTTCTCTTTAAGCCATCGTTCAGTACTTGTAGCAATCCTTGGTAGATTATTTCTTTCCCAATTATTATTGTGATATTCTAGTGGTGGTTCTCTATTTTCCTCATTTATTCTGTGTTCATTAATTAGAAGTCTTCTTAAGGAAAACATCACTTTACCCTCTATTCACTTATTTATGCAGTCATTTATATTAATATGGAATTATAAATTTTTTTCTTTGGGTTGTAACCAATAGTGTCATTATTTTGTTGCTCAAATTATTTTAGCTTTGACATTGAGTGTTCTTCCTGGTTGGCTTCTATGTCCTTTTGACATAACTCTGTCTTTAAAAATTTTTTAGCACATTTTTATTTTTAGGCATCACAGAATGCTCCAGATTCATCTTGAAAAAAATTTTTTTATAGTATTTATATGACTGTTTTAATTAGTCTTTTCATTAAAAGTTTTAATTTTTCAATTAATATATAGTGTAATATGTTGATCTTAGGTGTACAACATGATTTGATTTTGTAATTGCAAATTATCACCACAGTCTAGTTAACATCTGTCCTGGTATATAGTAACAAAATTTTTTTTCTTGTGGTGAGAACTTTAAAGATTTACTTTTAGCAGTTTTCAAATATACAAAAAAGTATTATTAACTGTAGTCACTGTGTTGAACATTACTTCCCAGTGACTTATTTAGTAACTCAAAGCTTGTTCTTTTGACCTCCTTCAACCTTTTCCCCAGTCAATTCTACCCTGCACCTCTGTTTGCCTTATTTTGTTTTTTAATTTAATTTTTATTGAAGTATAGTTGATTTATAATGCTGTGGTAATTTCTGCTGTATAGCAAAGTGACTTAGTTATACACCTATATACATGAAAAGATGCTCAACATTGCTAATTATTAGAGAAATGGAAATCAAAACTACAATGAGTTATCACCTCACATTGGTCAGAATGACCCTCATTAAAAACTCTACAAACAATAAATGCCGGAGAGGGTACGGAGAAAAAAAAAAACCCTCATACACTGTCTTTGGGAATGTAAGTTGGTCCAGTCACTATGGAAAACAGTTTGGAGGTTCCTCAGAAAACTGAAAATAGGATTATGATATATGACCCAGTAATCCCAATTCTGGGCATATATCCAGACAAAACTATAATTCAAAAAGATACATGCACTGCTGTGTTAATAGCAGCCCTATTCACAATAACCATGACATGCATGGAAACACCTCAGTTCAATTCAATTCACTCCCTCAGTCATGTCCGACTCTTTGCGACCCCATGAACCACAGCACACCAGGCCTCCTTGTCCATCACCAACTCTTGGAGTTTACTCAAACTCATGTCCATTGAGTCAGTGATGCCATCCAGCCATCTCATCCTCTGTCATCCCCTTCTCCTCCTGCCCTCAGTCTTTCCCAGCATCAGGGTCTCTTCAAATGAGTCAGTTTCTCACATCAGATGGAAACAACCTACATGTCCATCAACAGGTGAATGGATGAAGAAGATATAGTTTATATATATACACATAACACTGAGCATCTTTTCATGTGCCTACTGGCCATCTGTATGTCTTCTCTGGAGAAATATTTATTAGGGTCTTTGCCCATTTTTTGATTGTGCTGTTTGTTTTGTTATTGTTCAGTTGTTTGAGCTATTTGTATATTTTGGAGATTAAGCTTTTGTCTGTCACATCATCTGCAAATATTTTCTCCCATTCTGTAGGTTGTGTTTTTGTTTTTGTTGGTTGGTTGGTCTCCTTTGCAGGGCAAAAAACTTATATAAAGTTTTGTTTAGGTCCCATTTGCTTTTGTTTCCACTGGGAGACTGACCTAAGAACACATTGGTACATTTTATGTCAGAGAATGTTTTGCCTGTGCTCTCTTCTAGTTTTACAGTGTCATGTCTTACTTTAGCATTCTGCATATAAATGAGATCATATGGTCATATGGTATTTTTATTTCTTGGGCTAACTCATTTTACTTAACATAATGACCTCAAGAAACATCCTTGTTGTCATAGATTACAATACTTTGTTATTTTTCATGGTTGAGTTATACTCCATTACTTATGTATACCACATTTGATTTATCCATCCATCCTTTAATGGTCCTTTAGGTTGTTTCCAGACTCATATTTTCTCTTTCCTAGGCCTAGAATCAGCCTTTTACTGGAGAATGGTAGAGAGCATGGTCGGGATACTAACTGTGCTTCTTGCTATTAGGGTTTTACTTTAAGATCTCCTCAGCAGATAGAGGTAGCCATATGCATGCATGTATGTATGTTAACCCACATGTACACACATTATTTATACAGTTTTATGGAAGATATATTAGATTGCTTACTTTTGTACCCCTCTATATTAGTTTCCTAGGGTTTCTGTAACAAAATGCCCAAAACTGGTTGGCAAGATAAATATAGTCTCTCATAACTCTGGAGGCTAAAAGTCTAAAAACAAAGTTGGTTTCTTCTAGAGACTCCAAGGGACAGTTTGCTCTGAGTTTTTGATGTTTGCAGTAATCCTCAGTGTTCTTGGACTTGCAGATGAGTAATTCCAGTCTCTGCCTTCAACACCTCTTGATTTTTCTCCTTGTATGTTTCTGTCCATATGTTCCTCTTCTTAGGGGACATCAACCATTGGGGCCTGCTCTAATTCAGTAGTACCTTATTTAACTTGATTATATCTTCAAAGAACTAATTTCCAAATAAGGTTACTTTTACACATTCTAAGTAGACCTGCATTTTGGGGAGAATCTCTTCAACCCAGTGAGAAACAAAGTAACCTTCAGATGTATAGTGTTTGCATACAATCCTTCTTGTTGTTAACCTTAGTAAATTTATCAAATTACTGTCTTACAAGCTTACTGTACCAGTTCTTTAGTGTCTTTTATGTCTCACGTGTATAAAATAGATTCATTTGTCACAGTTTGCATTGGATTAGGCACTTGTCCACAGTGTACAGTTCTGTGGACAAGTGCCTAATCACGTGTCTACTACCACCACCATTCAAAACAAGTCCATAGTCCTAACATTTCCTTTTCTGCTCTTTTGTTCTCAGTGCCTCTCCCCTAAATTTCTGATAATGACTAATCTTTTTTCTATTACTATAAAGTGATCTTTTCAAGTCTAATGTATGTGGAATCATACAGTATGCGGTGTTTTGGGGGTGAGTGCATTCTTTTAATTAGAAATATAAAATATAACCATTTATTCCATAAACCATAGAGTTTTTCATTTTTATTGCTGTACAGTATTCTGTTATATGGATTTGCAGATTTATTTGTTTTCCTGTTTAAAAAAATCTGGGTTATTTCAAGTTTTGGCAATTATGAGTAGAACTGCTATAAATATTAATGACAAATTTTTATATAAGGTGTTTTCAATTTATTTTAGTAAATACCTAGGGGTGGGATTGTTGGCCTTGTTTATAAGATTCCTATCTAGATATCCTTCATTCTGGTAATTTTCTATAGGCATATACAAAACTAATCACAATGAATACCCCTTTTGTGTGGCAGTGGTCAGAAATCTGGTCTGGAACCTTTTGTTTCAGAGTGGTAAAACTTGGAAAGAATTATTCTTTCCAATAAAAATCCATTTTAATCAAAATTACTACAAAACTGTTACTCCCTCATTGACCTTACTAGTAAAGAGGGAGTTGGAGATGGACATTATAAAAAAATAAAGAGTAGTATGAAAATTTCCTCTTAGTAATATCTTTTATGTTTTATTTCATAAGAAAAGATGTACCTGAGCATATTCTGTTGCATTACAACCTAAAGTTTAAACCTTATTATTAGGAAATGCATGCTATTTATTAAAAATACAATTCATTTGTTAAAAATGAATACTGAACCTCAGTATAAGTAATTTATTTTGACAGTTTATTAGAGGACTACATTCTAGAACTTATTTGTTATGAGGTTTTTATAGAGAGTATTGCTGTGGAAAGTCTCAAATCCATGTTGATCTGGTTGACTTCACATGTGCACTTGGTGGAAGAAACCAGGATTTGGTGCCAAATCTCCTAAGTCCCTTTTTCTCTTTTCCCTCTTTTCATCTGTCACCTTTCCCCTCATCTCCTATCCCCTTCTTTATTTTAATCTGTCCCTCCCTTCCTCTCACTTCCCTCGCTCTTATTTATTATTTTTAATTCATGTATATATATATATCACTGACTATGTTCCAAGAGCTCAGTTCCGTTCAGTCGATCAGTCATGTCCAACTCTTTGCAACCTCATGGATTGAAGCATACCAGGCTTCCCTATCCATAACCAACTCTTGGAGTTTACTCAAACTCATGCCCATTGAGTCGGTGATGCTATCTAGCCATCTCAACCTCTGTCATTCCCATCTCCTCCTGCCCTCAATCTTTCCCAGCATCAGGGTCTTTTCAAATGCGTCAGCTCTTTGCATCAGGTGGCCAAATTATTGGTGTTTTAGCTTCAACATCAGTCCTTCCAATGAACACCCAGGACTGGTCTCCTTTAGGATGGACTGGTTGGATCTCTTTGCAGTCCAAGGGACTCTCAAGAGTCTTCTCCAACACCACAGTTCAAATCATCAACTTTTCAGAGTTCAGCTTTCTTTAGAGTCCAGCTCTCACATCCATACGTGACTACTGGAAAAACCATAGCCTTGACTAGATGGACCTTTGTTGACAAATGTCTCTGCTTTCTAATATGCTGTCTAGGTTAGTCATAACTTTCCTTCCAAGGAGCAAGCATCTTTTAATTTCATGGCTGCAGTCATCATCCACAGTGATTTTGGAGCCCCCAAAATAAAGTCTGCCACTGTTTCCCCATCTATTTACCATGTAGTAATGGTACCAGATGCCACTATCTTAGTTTTCTGAATGTTCAGTTTTAAGCCAACTTTTTCACTCTCCTCTTTCACTTTCATTAAGAGACTCTTTAGTTCTTCACTTTCTGCCATAAGGGTGGTGTCGTCTGCATATCTGAGGTTATTGATACTTCTCCCAGCAATCTTGATTCCAGCTTGTGTTTCATCCAGGCCAGCCTTTCTCATGATGTACTCTGCATATAAGTTATATAAGCAGGGTGACAATATACAGCCTTGACGTACTCCTTTTCCTATTTGGAACCAGTCTGTTGTTCTATGTCCAATTCTAACTGTTGCTCCTTCACTTGCATACAGATTTCTCAGGAGGCAGATCAGGTGGTCTGGGAATCCCATCTCTTGAATAATTTCCCACCGTTTGTTGTGATCCACACAGTCAAAGACTTTGGGGTAGTCAATAAAGCAGAAATAGATATTTTTCTGGAACTCTCTTGCTTTTTCAATGATCCAATTGATGTTGGCATTGCTTTCTAATATGCTGTCTAGGTTAGTCATAACTTTCCTTCCAAGGAGCAAGCATCTTTTAATTTCATGGCTGCAGTCATCATCCACAGTGATTTTGGAGCCCCCAAAATAAAGTCTGCCACTGTTTCCCCATCTATTTACCATGTAGTAATGGTACCAGATGCCACTATCTTAGTTTTCTGAATGTTCAGTTTTAAGCCAACTTTTTCACTCTCCTCTTTCACTTTCATTAAGAGACTCTTTAGTTCTTCACTTTCTGCCATAAGGGTGGTGTCGTCTGCATATCTGAGGTTATTGATACTTCTCCCAGCAATCTTGATTCCAGCTTGTGTTTCATCCAGGCCAGCCTTTCTCATGATGTACTCTGCATATAAGTTATATAAGCAGGGTGACAATATACAGCCTTGACGTACTCCTTTTCCTATTTGGAACCAGTCTGTTGTTCTATGTCCAATTCTAACTGTTGCTCCTTCACTTGCATACAGATTTCTCAGGAGGCAGATCAGGTGGTCTGGGAATCCCATCTCTTGAATAATTTCCCACAGTTTGTTGTGATCCACACAGTCAAAGACTTTGGGGTAGTCAATAAAGCAGAAATAGATGTTTTTTCTGGAACTCTCTTGCTTTTTTCGATGATCCAGTGGATGTTGGCAATTTGATCTCTGATTCCTCTGCCTTTTCTAAATCCAGCTTTTATATATATCAATCACTGACTATGTTCCAAGAGCTCAGTTCCATTCAGTCGATCAATCATGTCCAACTCTTTGCAACCTCATGGACTGAAGCATACCAGTCTTCCCTATCCATAACCAACTCTTGGAGTTTGCTCAAATGCGCAGTGAGTTGGTGATACTATCCAGCCATCTCAACCTCTGTCATCCCCGTCTCCTCCTGCCCTCAATCTTTCCCAGCATCAGGGTCTTTACAAATGAGTCAGTTCTTTGCATCAGGTGGCCAAATTATTGGTGTTTTTGCTTCAACATCAGTCCTTCCAATGAACACCCAGGACTGATCTCCTTTAGGATGGACTGGTTGGATCTCTTTGCAGTCCAAGGGACTCTCAAGAGTCTTCTCCAACATCACAGTTCAAATCATCAACTTTTTGGATTTCAGCTTTCTTTAGAGTCCAGCTCTCACATCCATACGTAACTACTGGAAAAACCATAGCCTTGACTAGATGGACCTTTGTTAACAAATGTCTCTGCTTTCTAATATGCTGTCTAGATTGGTCATAACTTTCCTTCCAAGGAGTAAGCATCTTTTAATTTCATGGCTGCAGTCATCATCCACAGTGATTTTAGAGCCCCCAAAATAAAGTCTGCCACTGTTTCCCCATCTATTTACCATGTAGTAATGGTACCAGATGCCACTATCTTAGTTTTCTGAATGTTCAGTTTTAAGCCAACTTTTTCACTCTCCTCTTTCACTTTCATTAAGAGACTCTTTAGTTCTTCACTTTCTGCCATAAGGGTGGTGTCATCTGCATATCTGAGGTTATTGATATTTCTCCCGGCAATCTTGATTCCAGCTTGTGTTTCTTCCAGGCCAGCCTTTCTTATGATGTACTCTGCATATAAGTTATATAAGCAGGGTGACAATATACAGCCTTGATGTACTCCTTTTCCTATTTGTAACCAGTCTGTTGTTCTATGTCCAATTCTAACTGTTGCTTCCTCACCTGCATACAGATTTCTCAGGAGGCAGATCAGGGGGTCTGGAATCCCATCTCATGAATAATTTCCCACAGTTTGTTGTGATCCACACAGTCAAAGACTTTGGGGTAGTCAATAAAGCAGAAATAGATGCTTTTTTTTGGAACTCTCTTGCTTTTTTCAATGATCCAGTGGATGTTGGCAATTTGATCTCTGATTCCTCTGCCTTTTCTAAATCCAGCTTGAACATCTAGAAGTTTATGGTTCACGGATTGTTGAAGCCAGGCTTGGAGAATTTTGAGCATTACTTTATTAGCATGTGAGATGAGTGCAATTGTGCCGTAGTTTGAGCATTCTTTGGCACTGCCTTTCTTTGGGATTGGAATGAAAGCTGACCTTTTCCAGTCCTGTGGCCACTGCTGAGTTTTCTAAATTTGCTGGCATATTGAGTGCAGCTCTTTCACAGAATCATCTTTTAGGATCTGAAATAGCTCAGCTGGAATTCTATCACCTCCACTAGCTTTATTCATAGTGATGCTTCCTAAGGTCCACTTGACTTCACATTCCAGGTGCCTGGCTCTAGGTGAGTGACCATTTTGCTTTTTTGTTTCTTTTTCTAGGGGATGGTCTTGATCCCTATTTCCTGTACAATGTCACAAACCTCCGTCCATAGTTCATCAGGCACTCGGTCTATCAGATCTAGTCCCTTAAATCTATTTCTCACTTCCAGTGTATAATCGTAAGGGATTTGATTTAGGTCATACCTTAATGGTCTAGTGGTTTTCCCTACTTTCTTCAATTTAAGTCTGAATTTGGCAGTAAGGAGTTCATGATCTGAGCCACAGTCAGCTCCTGGTCTTGTTTTTGCTGACTGTATAGAGCTTCTCCATCTTTGGCTGCAAAACTATAATCAATTTGATTTTGGTGTTGACATCTGGTTATGTTCATGTGTAGAGTCTTCTCTCGTGTTGTTGAAAGAGGGTGTTCCGTACCTGAATGGTCTAGTGGTTTTCCCTACTTTCTTCAATTTAAGTCTGAATTTGGCAGTAAGGAGTTCATGATCTGAGCCAAAGTCAGCTCCTGGTCTTGTTTTTGCTGACTGTATAGAGCTTCTCCATCTTTGGCTGCAAAACTATAATCAATCTGATTTTGGTGTTGACATCTGGTTATGTTCATGTGTAGAGTCTTCTCTTGTGTTGTTGAAAGAGGGTGTTCCGAGAGCTATTCTAAGTTTTAAATCTTAACTCACTCAATCCATTTAATACTTTATTTCCTAGGAACTATTATTAGTTTCATGTTACTAATTAGCAGTCTGACCCAAGGGATTTCTAAGTTACTTCTTTGTGCTCATGAATTTGTGCCACTGTCTTAAGTTAGTTCATTTTAAGTGTAAGTCTTATTGCTCCTTGTTTTGTTTCTTGATTACACGTGCTGTTTTAGTCCTCTCTGTATTCCTAATAGTCCTAGCATAGTGCCTTATGAAAGTCAGAGCTCAATAAATACCTAATGATTTGAAATGACTGGAGATGAAGATTAATAAATGGGGATAGCTTTTTTTCTTGAGATATCAGTGCTTTACTATTTCAGCATATTTCACTTTTTGAGTAAGAAGATTATTTATCAGATCTAGTCCCTTAAATCTATTTCTCACTTCCACTGTATAATCATAAGGGATTTGATTTAGGTCATACCTTAATGGTCTAGTGGTTTTCCCTACTTTCTTCAATTTAAGTCTGAATTTGGCAGTAAGGAGTTCATGATCTGAGCCACAGTCAGCTCCTGGTCTTGTTTTTGCTGACTGTATAGAGCTTCTCCATCTTTGGCTGCAAAACTATAATCAATTTGATTTTGGTGTTGACATCTGGTTATGTTCATGTGTAGAGTCTTCTCTCGTGTTGTTGAAAGAGGGTGTTCCGAGAGCTATTCTAAGTTTTAAATCTTAACTTACTCAATCCATTTAATACTTTATTTCCTAGGAACTATTATTAGTTTCATTTTACTAATTAGCAATCTGACCCAAGGGATTTCTAAGTTACTTCTTTGTGCTCATGAATTTGTGCCACTGTCTTAAGTTAGTTCATTTAAGTGTAAGTCTTATTGCTCCTTGTTTTGTTTCTTGATTACATGTGCTGTTTTAGCCCTCTCTGTATTCCTAATAGTCCTAGCATAGTGCTTTATGAAAGTCAGAGTTCAATAAATACCTAATGATTTGAAATAACTGGAGATGAAGATTAATAAATGGGGATAGCTTTTTTTCTTGAGACATCAGTGCTTTACTATTTCAGCATATTTCACTTTTTGAGTAAGAAGATTACTAATTTGTTAATATGAATGAACAAACACATACAAAATGTTCTCATGAAGTACATGGCAATTTAAAAACCTGTAGAATCACTGAATTTTAGAATTAAGAAACCTTGGAGATTCAGTCTAATTTTTCATTCCATTGATGAAGAATCAAGCTTCAGAGATGCTAAGTAATGTAGGCCTAGTCACTCCTGAGTCCCAAAGTGATGGATTTTGGTGATCATTCTGCCTTCCTCTGAACTGTGGCCTCTGTTCTTGATTTTTGATACATAATACAGATAAATACCTGGTGACAGCCCCAGACTGAATACCTTCGCCTTTGCTCATACTCTCACACTGAACTCTGTTTTTAGGCTCTTGCCATACAAGTGTAACTGTTCTCAATACAGGAGCTTTTATTTGTAAATCATAATACTTTCCAAATAAACTGAATTTACAGGTGAGGAGATGTCAGATATTCATCTACATGACAGCATTTTACCTATCCCAAGAAAAGATGATATGTTTCATAGCTAACTTCACTCACTATGGCTCCCTTCTTGGTGCTCTTTTTCTTTTCTGATTCTATTTCTAACCTCTTACCTTCTACTTAAGTGATTGCTACTTCCCTGTACCTCCAACCATGTCCTTTGATACTCTCCTTTTTGAAGTCTTTAGCCAGATTTCAACAAATAGCTGTTAATAAAGAGATATTACAGGACAGTTCTCTTTTAATATACAGGATCCCATCAGAAACATCCCTACTCTAAAATATAGTTAAATTTTTGTCCCCAAAGTTATCTCCTACAATTGTGGTTATTCATACAAACAACTTTGCTTCTTGATTTTTGTATTATATGTTTGCAGATATTTATGGTGAGGTTTGGATCTCTCAGGGATTTTTTTTTGGTGTAGTAGTGTTGTTAACTCATGGTTATATAATCCTTTTGAGAAGATAATTTTTATAGCTCCCAAGACATAGACATTAAATTTAGATCTTGACATTAAATTTTTAAAAATATGACCCTTTTTGTCTGAATAAGTTGTGCTCTAGAAACCATAGGTTCTAATTTTCTTCATCTGGGATTATAAGAGAATCTGACAGAAAATTTCTTTGAAATTGATTACCCTGAATATCAGTTCATTTTTTCCTGAAACTTATTGGCATGATCTTTTATTAAATCTGCTAGAAACTCTGTCAGTTACTTGAATAACATATGAAAATATATGATGTTTAAATATTCAAAGGCAAAAAAACCCCTCATTTAAAAGAAATATTGAATGGATAATTGAAATAAACTTAGGACCTGACCACAACATTGCAATTACTGTCTAAAAGTCCCTGTGGTTGGATAATTCTTTAAAAACAGAAAACTGTTTTGATCAAAGCCAGATGTTCCTATTTTTAAGCACATTTCCTCAGTAAAGGATTTTCATCTTCAAAAAGGAAAAAGCAGGCATTGCTTTCAACCTACAGTGTTTGAGCCCCAGGGAAGTAACACTGATTTGATAAAAGCAGGAATGCTTATTGCTTATGTTTTGTTTTGGACAGTTGGTGTGAAAGAACTAGGGTGTGAAGAAAGCTTGGCCTTTGGATTGTTAGCTGTTTGAGTTGTGGATATGTAGTCGGTATTTGTAGCATGAAGCAAAGATAAAGTGTATAAGGGTTTTGTGGATATTACAAATAAAATAATTCAGAACCTCATAGAACTTATAGTGATTTACCTTTAAGCTTTGTAATGGTTGATAAAAACAGAGGAGGAAATAAAGCTTGCCAACTTTAGAAGAATGATGTTGATTAGTGTGTGATAGTGCTTTAAGAATTGTTGAAGAATTCTTGGTAAATCAGTACTTAATAAATGTTACAGATTACAGTAAACCAATTTAATTCTCTCTGCTGCTCAGATTTCTGGTGAGGAAATTTAATGATGTGGATAGATTTCTGGCTGAGCTAATACTATCATTTACAATAATTCTTCTGACTTGTAATATTTGTAAGTACCTTATAAAAAGAAAATAATAGGCTTTCTCTTGGATTTTCTATTATAAAAAGCTATTTTCAAGTATTTAAGATTGAAAACTTCATAAGATAATACAAATAATACTTGTAGTAATCTCTGTGAAGAATAAGTACACTCAAGGATTCTCTTCATCAACTGTTACACATCAGTAAGTTTCTTAACAATAACTTGACATAGAATTTTATTCAGTTAATGAAAGTGCACCTTGAATAAATAAAAATTCAATTTAAAAATAGTCTAATCTATTTAGTCTAATCCCTTACTGATCAATTGTTTATATTTTATACTTTAAAGCTTGTTTTATAATTTTTTCTTCTTCACAATTCCCCCAACTGAAAGAGGCTTCCACTTGCAGAACACAGAACATACTCTAGTTTAAGCAAAGTGTATGTAATATAAGACATTAAGTGTTTACACTATCATTGGAAAGCCCAGAGAACAAGCTTTAGATTGAACCTTCATGAAGAATTCTATCAATAACTTGGCATTTACCCTAAGGAAACCTTGATTTCTCCAACCAGGGCCCCCTGTCTGAACTGCTGAAAACAGGATCTCAGAGCCCTAGCTGCAATCTGTGGATCATAAAGCTACCACCTGAAGAGATCTAGGGCAAACCAGTCTTGTGAATCTGGCAATAGGGATCATGCGGATGTTGTCCAGAGCCAGGCAACTTGTGAATATACTTTATATTACATTGAAATGAATAACCCAAACATTCATGGCTCACCTGTACTCACAGGATCCTAGTTCTCCTTGTTTCCACCGACTATATTACTGGTGATCTCCCAAGCATCTCAGAGGTACTTGGACATAACACTTCTCCCCTAGCATCTGTGCTTTTTAGCTTTACCCTGTGCAAAGCAGGTGCTGGCCCTCCTCTTCTGCTAAATTACAGGGTCTGATCTGCTTAGCTGCTCTCTAATGTGGATATCACTGCTCTGGTAGGACAGCTGCCACCTTCTCTTGCTACAGCCTGGCAAATTCAGTGATATGTTGGACCTGGTACATACTAGCTAACAAGAGCCAATTATTAAATACATTTAAGCTTTGTTAGCCATTTACAAAATACAGACATCATTAAAAATTAAATTAGATAAATTTAAATAAACTACCAACCTGTTGTCCCTGAGTAGAGCTGAGAACAGAATGTGCAGTGGCATTTCATTATACAGTATATCTACATACAGGTGCAGTAGCTGTAAATAGCCCCAGAAGCACAGGTAAGAGTAAAATGTAAAAAAATTAGGAGTTGATACATTTTAATTACTTATTGCCTTTGTGTCTGTGATCCCAACAAGCTGACAAGAATCTGGTGATCAGATGTGTGTATCTCTGTGCCTTAACTTAACAACCTTGTCTGCCTCCTCTCCCACCCCCCACCAACTGCCTTCAAAATCTAGCATCTCTTCTGGGATACCAACTAAAAACACTTTTCCCACCATTTTACCAAAACAATTGCACCCACCCATCTGTTTCTTAGCTCCTTGCTTTTCAAGTTGAGTGTTTGGGGAAAATAATTTTAACTAGCTTTTTTTCTGAGTACTCAAGTCTGACCCTCTCTAAAAGATTGTGTATATAACAGCTTTATGCACATATGTGTTTGAGGGATTTTATTCTGAATACTTATTTTAGCAACAGACTGATGCTGAAGCTGAAACTCCAATACTTTGGCCACCTAATGCGAAGAACTGACTCATTTGAAAAGATCCTGATGCTAGGAAAGATTGAGGGTGGGAGGAGGAGGAGAAGGGGACAACAGATGGATGAGATGGTTGGATGGCATCACCAACTCAATGGACATGAGTTTGAGCAAACTCTGGGAGTTGGTGATGGACAGGGAAGCCTGGCGTGCTTCAGTCCATGGGGTCGCAAAGAGTCAGAAAGGACTGATTGACTGGACTGAACTGAACTGAATGGTAGTACCCAGTTGAACCCGTTTGCTCCTTTCTCTACAGAAGGGAGTGGACATTCTGATTTCCAGGCCACTTTTATCTTTCATCTGGGATTTTCTCACCCTCTTATCTTCTGGAATAACCCCAGGACATGCACTTGTTCCTTCCTTTCTCTGGAGCTCCTTTCTGGGATAGTGGCCAATTGTGTCTCCTTCCAAGGCACCAGAGAGACTGGCTTTTACACAAGGCTGTTAGGGTTAGATCTGTTAACACTGATGGAGCAAGATAATACAAAGTAACAATGGGCCATCCCAGTTCTCAAGCCTTTTCATGTCAGTCTACTTGTGAATATGCAAGCAAAGTGACTCAACCTCCATTCTTTGTGGACTAAAAAAGCCAGGATTGTTTCCAATGTTTCTGAAGAACCCCAAGGGAGTACCAACATTTTCTTGTTTCTTATCCTTGTGTTACCAGAGATTTCTTCATGGATTTTTCTTTTTTTTATAAACCTTTTATTTTATATTGAGGTATAGCCAATTAACAATATTGTGATAGTTTCAGGTGAAGAGTGAAGGGACTCAGCTATACATAAATATGTATCCATTCTCCCCCAAACTCCCCTTCCATCTAGGCTGTCTCATAACTTTTAACTTGAAGAGTTCCCTGTGCTATACAAAAGGGCCTTGTTGGTTATCCATTTTAAATATAGCAGTGTGTACCTGCTGATCCCAAACTCCCTAACTATTCCTTAATATATTTTTCTAATTAAAACAACAGTCTTTTTCCTGCTGCATCCAAACCTAAATGTGTCAATGACCACAGTTTTCCTGAAAAATTAATTTTTTCTTTATGATCAGGTGTATCTAAGCCTGGTTCTGATTCATTTTATAACCGTGAAGAAACTTCTGCCTGGAAGTAAGAATTATTTTTAAACATTCAGACCAAACTTTACATCTTTTGTGGTTCATTCCGCATTTGTAAAAATCACAATGTATCTTTGTTAGTGGAGACTTTTGTAATCTTAGTGACTAATGCTACACAGTAGTGAACACTGGGAAAGTCTGAAACATCTTTGGCTTGTTAACTGCTAACCTATTTTAAAATACTCCCATAGTTTGACAGAAAGTTTTCTCAGTCACTAGTTAATTACCTCTGCGCTTTGGAAAAGGTCATGAGACACTGTAGATGTCAAAAGTTTTTGTCTCTTCCTCAGGTTTCTTTGAGGGACAAATGCATCTCAAGCACAGCTACAGAGACTGAATATGAGGAAATATAATTCTAAAAAGTCAGATGGGGGTAAGGACCACATTTAGATAAAGATTGTTAAATTACATTATAATAGGCCTCTAGGAAATATATTCTTCATTTTCTTTCACACCCCCACAGATTTTTCTCAGTGAATACTGTCTGAAGAATCTCTTTATAGAGTAGCAAAAAAAAAAAAAAAAGACATGATTTAATCATACTATTCACATTTATAATGATTTGTATGAAATCATAATCTTTAAAACATTCTAACTAGTATCCAGGAATGTTAAATAGCTGTTAACTTGAGGTTAGTTAATTTAATTTGCAAGTTTCCTTTATTAATGAACAAATACTTAGTGATTTTTAACTTTAACTGTTATAGTCTAAAGATTAATTTATTATAAGAATTTAAAATTGGAGTGCTCTTCACATGAAAACAATGATAGAAATCTGTTCACAAAAGAGATTTAATATTATAGCTGATATACTGTATATTTACAGTGATAAATAAAATACTGATCTGGTAGTAATAATTACAAAGATAATAAAACTGAATCAAATAGGGATATATTGTCTTGAATACTGGTATGTGGAGTTTACTTAAAGGAAAAATAATAGAAGGAATTGGAGAAGGAAATGTCAACCCACTCCAGTATTCTTGCCTGGAAAACCCCATGGACAGAGGAGCCTGGTGGGCTCCAGTCCATTGGGTTGCTAAGAGTCAGATATGACTAAACGAATTCACTTTACTTAATAGAAGGAAGGAAGTTGGGTATTTTTAAGGGCACAGGTAGCTGATTAAATAGATGACTATTTTTTGATCAAATGTACCTTCATCTTGGTATATATGATATACAAAGAACTCTGTCTTCTTGATGGTTATTTCTTTTTCCTTTATGAGGTAGGTACAGGAGAAGGCAATGGCAATCCACTCCAGTACTCTTGCCTGGAAAATTCCATGGAGGAGGAACTTGGCAGGCTGCAGTCCATGGGGTCGCTAAGAGTCGGACACGACTGAGCGTCTTCACTTTCTTTCTTTTTTTTTTTAATTAATTTTTTTT
>SJXQ01002883.1:65978-123587 GCA_006408695.1 Aepyceros melampus
GCATTGATCACTTTCACTTTTCATTTCATGCACTGGAGAAGGAAATGGCAACCCACTCCAGTGTTCTTGCCTGGAGAATCCCAGGGATGGGGGAGCCTGGTGGGCTGCCGTCTGTGGGGTCGCACAGAGTCGGACATGACTAAAGCGACTTAGCAGCAGCAGCAGCAGTGTTTGTCAGGGGAAACCCAGATGAATGTTTCTCAGGTAGATAGGAAAGAACTGGGTAAATAGGAAAGCAAGGAAAATATTTAATACCTTAAACATATAGTGCATATAAATGGAAAAGTTAATGTATATGATTGAATTTATTGAATTTTGACAGAGAGGAGATAAAAACATCTTGTGTACTGATTTTTTTGAGATCCCAGAGAGGATTGTGTCTGGAAGGTTCTGCTTTTGGTCGTTAGGTGACTCCATCAATCCAGTACCTTGGTAGCTGCCTGGTGAGTAAGGGAATGAATTTTAGATCACCACAGATGCCTGAACTAAAAACTGCTTGGGAACTTTGACTTCTCTATCTTCTTAATTTTCCAATATACTCAGTTAGAAAATGCTATCAATTTTGCCTCCGAGCAATTTTAAATCTGTCCTCTCACCACTCTAACACCATTACCCTACTATATTTATCAAGCTCTACTATTTTTTGTAGTTTTCTGATTAGTTGCTAGGATGCCACTTTCTTCCTACATTAATAAACAGTCTTTATATTAATGGATTGACAGAGTTCTAATCTAGAATGTTCTGATCAGCATAGTAGTATAATCATACTTAAAGTTTAGTAAATTCTGTGTAGAGGTCTCAGGCCAGTTGGAGCCTAATAGTGGGCTGAAATCTGCTTAAGATGTTTAGAAAATACAGCCATTTACCCAGCATACATCAATTGAGAGAAAAATAAATTGTTTTCATCTGTTTTCCACTACTTAGATAAAATTGATTTTAGTAGTCATCATTTTAGTGGACTTGAATTTATTAGTAATTGTAATAGAAGTTAGGTTTAGTTAATATATATTGAGATTTAAAAACATTAAAAATTATATCTTGAAACTTGGGTATTATAAATTATTAACTAAAGAACTAGATGAGAATATAATGTTCTTATATACTTGGAAAGGCACTGATTTAGTGTTATTTACCACAAATGGATTATCTTGACACCCTGTTATTAATAAAAATGTATGGGCACCATACTCAGAGATTTTTATCATATGAATCAATGCTAAAAAACAACAAATGTGGATTTTATGGTTTCCTCTTTAAATTATCTTCTTTGTCCAGAGGGAAACACTGATGACATTGTTCTTTGAAGTCCTTTATATTCTAACTTTACTGACAGTTCCATTCTCATTTTTTTGCCACTTCTTCCATCTATTCTATATGTGACCAAAGCCACAGCCACAAACGCCTGGTTATATAGCAGACAAAATCTGACTCTTTTTCAAGGACCATCTCAACATCCTCCACAGTCCCTCTGGTGACAATTCACCACTCTCTGTGCTCCCTAAACACTGTACTCAAACCTTGTTCATAGCACTCATTTAGTTTAGAGAAGGCTTCTGCACTACACTCTGTGATACCTGAGAATAAGGATGGTACTATGTTCTGTGCACCCCAAAGCCCCTAAGCAGAGCATGTGGTCCGTAGGCAACACTGAAAGCAGGTTTAATTGATTGGTATAGAAGGCCCATTTTATGTCGCTCCTGTCTATGTATTTGAATCTTCAGCAGAGCTTAGTGAACATACAGATACTAAGGTGTCATTCTATGTCTGCCAAATCAGTTCTCTCTCAGAGGTGGGTCCAGGTCTGTGTGTTTGGAGCAGAAGCTCCACAGTTGATTCTAATGTGGGATGGACATATACGCACTGCTATGTGTAAAGTAGATAGCTAGTAGGAACCTGCTGTTCAGCATGGGGAGCTCAGCTCTGTGTGTTGCAGTCACCTAGATGGGTTGGGGGTGTGAAGGGGTGGAGTGGGAAGGAGGTCCAATAAGTAGGGGATCAATGTGTATATATATAGCTGATTCACTTAATTTTACACCAAAAACTACACAACATTGTAGAGTAACTCTGCCCCAATTAAAAAAAAATGCATTCTGATGTTGAAAACAAACAAAAAAGTTAGGATTATAGTTCTTCTTCCATTAGATGGTGGGTGAGTACTCAACAGAATGTTGTGATGGGTAATGAATTTTGATAAAAATCAGCTTTTTTAAATTTTTTTATTTTGCAAGTGAGACACATGTAACTGCAGGTAAAAGAGATCGTCAGAGTTATCTGCTTACTGGTGAAAGAGCAAGAGAGAATCCAAGCTGGGGAATTTTTGTGTAGTAGTTCTGCCAGTACATTGTCACCATATTTACCCAATAAGAGACTTTATTTTTAATTAGCCATGTGAAACACTGATGGTCTAAACAATGTTTATTTCAAATGCAGGTATTACTGGGAGGATTAAGTTTCTTAATATGTTTACTGCAGTGACACATAATTGATTTCCATCTGAATAATATCTGAATCATTGTGAGTTTCGAAAATTTGACTGGGAAACAGAAAGGGTAAAAGATATTTTTGGACTATTAGAACTCAAAGATTTTTGAATGTTGAGGTGTCAATAAATGCATTGAGAATGAGAGAGAAATCTGGATGGAAGTGAAGCTAGAAAAGGACAGAAAAATATCAAAGAAAATGTGGTTTAGGAGTTTAGCTCAGAACTTGCCATGTTGAGCTGTGTGCTACTGAAAACCATCCTTCAGCTAAGTTTTAAAATACTACACACATTTTTAAAATTTCTGTGCACTGTGTGTCATTTTGAGAGCATTCATTTAGCCTGGCCCATTTGAGAATGGGTTACTCCTTTGAATTTTTCAAGCTTCTAAACTCTATGATTCATTTATTAATAATATTAGAATGCATTGAATTAGTGTAGTGTGATGGGCTATTGATTTCTGCAAATACCATGTATATTCTCTAGGATCAATATATTTCATTACCATATTGGTGAATCTTGTGTCTGGAATTGTATTTTGAAAATGATCTTACTCGTAATCTTAAAAGTCTATTAATGGCTGCCTATTATAGGAAAACTTTATCTACATTTATACAATATTTTCATACTTAACTAAAACTTTGCTCATGATTTCTTCATGGAAATTTTCCTTATTCTCACAACCCACTTTCTGTATATTGCTTTATTTGTGAATAATATCTGAATTGTAATGATCTCAGTACTCCCTAAGATAACTCTACATAGAGTATTATTGTCATTATTTGATTACTTGTTCCACTCCTTCTTTAAATAGAGTCTGGCTGTGTCATAATATCTCTTTGATTTTTAGATTCCCATTATTATAATTACATTTTGACAGCCTCTGTTAATATCTATTCTAAAACATTTCATTTGACTGATTGGATACATTTTATTTCAATTATACCTGATTGATTTCTAATAATGATAGTTAGTGTCAATAATACCTTTAAAAATAGATAATTATTATTTTTATATTTAATAATTTGAGGGAAAATTTTTCTGTTGGCAAACATTGTTTCTTTAGTTAGATATGGGGAAAATGAGATAAAGGGTTGAAGATACTGCTCTGTATTTGCATGTTATATATAGAATATACACTGCAGATATATGCATATACCACCTTTCACTACATTTTTTTTAATGTTAAAAATAAATTTGGCTGTGCTGGGTACGGCTGTCAGCCTTTTCTCTAGTTGTGGCAAGCAGAGGCTGCTCTCTAGTTGCTGTGCATGAGCTTCTCATTGTGATGACTTCTATTGTGGAGCACAGACTTCAGAGCATGCAGGTTGAAGTAGTTATGGCTCTGGGATCTACAACACAGGCTCAATAGTTGTGACGCATGGGCTCAGCTATTCCTCGGGTTGCATGTGCGACCCTCCCAGATCAGGGAATGAACTGGTGTCTCCTGTACTGGCAGGCAGATTACTCACCACTGAGCCACCAGGGAGGCTCCCTAAAATATTTTAATTTGTTCCTGAACTTTTGTGCACCAAAATGAAAAGGCATTAAATAAACAAAAATGTTTCCACTAGTTTTAATGGAAAAAATAATATATTTTATCCCAACCAGTCAGTTCAGTTGCTCAGTTGTGTCTGACTCTTTGTGACCTCATTAACCCCAGCACGCCAGGCTTCCCTGTCCATCACCAACTCCCAGAGTTTACCCAAACTCATGTCCACTGAGTCGGTGATGCCATTCAACCATCTCATCCTGTGTCATCCCCTTCTCCTCCTACCTTCACTCTTTCATAGCATCAGGGTCTTTTCAAATAAGTCAGCTCTTCACATCAGGTGGCCAGAGTATTGGAGTTTCAGCTTCAACATCAGTCCTTCCAATGAACACTCAAGACTGATATCCTTTAGGATGGACTGGTTGGATCTCCATGCAGTCCAAGGGACTCTCAAGAGTCTTCTCCAACACCACAGTTCAAAAGCATCAATTCTTTGGCACTCAGCTTTCTTTATAGTCCAACTCTCACATCCATACATGACTACTGGAAAAACCTTTTTTGGACTAGACAGACCTTTTTTGACAAAGTAATGTTTGTTTCCAAGGTAAACCATTCAATGTCATGGTAATTCAAGTCTATGCCCCGACCAGTAAGGCTAAAGAAGCTGAAGCTGCATGGTTCTATGAAGACCTGCAAGACCTTTTAGAACTAACACCCCCAAAAATGCCCTTTTCATTATATAGGGGTCTGGAATGCAAAAGTAGGAAGTCAAGAAACACCTGGAGTAACAGACAAATTTGGCCTTGGAATACAGAATGAAGCAGGGCAAAGGCCAATAGAATTTTGCCAAGAGAACGCACTGGTCATAGCAAATACCCTCTTCCAACAACAGAAGAGAAGACTCTACACATGGACATCACCAGATGGCCAACACCAAAATCTCAACCCAAGATATTAGCAAAATTTTCACAAACAGAAAAATATCAACTGAGAACTGAAAACATGTTCAAATAAGGAAAATAAGAATCAATTTGGAAGTAAATATTTCACTCAGAAAATGTAATTAAAGTTTATACTATGCATTTTTCCTTTATTTTTGCAATGGTTTCCTTAGCACATTTTCACCCAATTTGTGACTGTGGTCATAACTGTGCTTATATACTTGTCTGTAAGACTGACCATAGTAAGATACCTTCAGAGCAAAATGACATCACCAGATGGCCAACACCAAAATCTCAACCCAAGATATTAGCAAAATTTTCACAAACAGAAAAATATCAACTGAGAACTGAAAACATGTTCAAATAAGGAAAATAAGAATCAATTTGGAAGTAAATATTTCACTCAGAAAATGTAATTAAAGTTTATACTATGCATTTTTCCTTTATTTTTGCAATGGTTTCCTTAGCACATTTTCACCCAATTTGTGACTGTGGTCATAACTGTGCTTATATACTTGTCTGTAAGACTGACCATAGTAAGATACCTTCAGAGCAAAATATGTACAAAACAGGAGACTATGTTGAAATACATGGAAATAACACATTTGCATAATACAGATGGGAAAGTCATAGACGATGACTTGGCAGACATTTGCAAAACATTTGTTTTTGTCCAAACATAAGGCACAATGCAAAAATGTTCAGAGAATTTGATACTCTCTGAACACTTGTGGTAGATAAATTAGCATTTGTCTTTGTATGCACTTATAATTTGAAATATTACTACTGATAGTGTATTTATTCAGTGTGATTTTAGTAAAAGTATTATACTCCTTTAAAGCAAGGGAAATTGTTGTGGATAAGTCTTTAAACATGTAAAGTAATTCTGTTGTTTATTTTTATATTCCAACATGAAAAACATATCTATTTAAAGCACTTTTCATTCATTTAAAATAAATACTATTTATGGGTTTTGGTGGCAAGAATACACAGAAGAACTGTACAAAAAAGATCTTCACAACCAAGATAATCACGATTGTGTGATCACTTACCTAGAGNCATTGATGCTTTTCCACTGTGATGTTGGAAAAGACCCTTGAGAGTCCCTTGCACTGCAAGGAGATCCAACTAGTCCATTCTAAAGGAGATCGGTCCTGGGTGTTCCTTGGAAGGAATGATGAAACTCCAGTACTTTGGCCACCTCATGCAAAATGTTGACTCATTGGAAAAGACTCTGATGCTGGGAGGGATTTGGGGCAGGAGGACAAGGGGACGACAGAGGATGAGATGGCTGGATAGCATCACCCACTTGAGGGACGTGAGTCTGAGTGAACTGTGGGAGTTGGTGATGGACAGGGAGGCCTGGCGTGCTGCACTCATGGTGTCACAAAGATTTGGACACGACTGAGTGACTGAACTTAACTGAAGAACTTAGATATGAGCAGGGAATAATTTGTCTATGAGCTGGTGAAAATAAAAGTCATGCAATTTTAATAATAATTCATGATCAAACTGATGTGAAAGAGTACTTAGCAGACTGAACATACCTCATTTTCAATTTTGGGAAATGATCTTGGACTCGATGGGACCTTCCCTAGTTTATGATAATTGCCCTCATTAATAGCGTTAGGAGTAAATTTCAACCTTTAATACCTCAGCACTGTTCAGTGCACATCGAATGCCCATTCAGGGGAATAAAGCAGAAAAGAAGAGTCATGAGTTACCTGCTACCACAATTTCTGCTCCAAAGTATCAGAAGATTTTAACAGTCTTTATCTGTTACATAAATTTTTTATCCATTGTTAAACATTTGAAAGTTCTGATCTATCAAAATCTCTTCTTTATTGTTATTGAAAGTGTCTGGCACTTTTCAGACTGTTTTCTCCATTAAGACACACTTAGAGATTTTCCTTAGGGAGCTGGTAGCCTTTAAGGGCTTTCTCAAAGTTATTTTTTTAATCCTTATTTTCACTAGAGATGTCAGTTTATGTCAGTGAGCATGAAAGTTTCCCAGATGTTCCAACTGTGGTCTGAGTACCACAGCATCACTATCACCTGAGAACTTGTTAGAAATGTAGACTTTTAGGTTCTCCCCCAGAGTGAAACAGAATTGGCATTTTAGCAAGATTCTTAGATTGAAAATCACTATCTAGGTTAAATGCCAAGTTGAAACAGGAAATACATCTTTGGATTGAGTCAATGAGAAAAGGTAGTTGGGATACAAGAAAGTGTTAGGGGTTTAAAAGAATGTTAGTGTGACCAAGCAGAGGCAACCTGATGCCAAATTATTGTTCAATGTGATAAAAAAAAAATAATAAAATAAATTAAAAAAATAAAAATAAACCCCAAACTTCTGAAAACAGATATAGCACATTCCTCTGTGCCATATCATAGCCCAATCACAAGTGTGACCTGAGGGAGAAAAGGAGTCAGGAAATATGCTGGTGAAATAACACATATAGGTTTTATTTTAATGTATACTAGGGAAAATGAGATGGTGGTTATGTATATCCCTCTTATTTATGTGGCATTTATTTTAGTGATCTACACAAAGAGCATAACACATGGATCAACTCCATGGAATTAATAGTGTATTACTGAAAAGATATCCTTTTCAGTAATAGGATGTCCCTTCTCCAATTCTTTCACTTTCAAACCAATTTTAATTCTTTTGATTACATCAAGAACAAGGTTTTGGGTACCAATGAGTACATATTGGATTTTACAGATTATGGAGTCTGATAATTTTCAATTATGGCAGTCTTGTTGTATTTCTCTAAACAGGAAGCCATGGCCTTGCTCATAGAACTTCTGGAAAAGCAGGGAAGATCCAGATGCCATGTGTGATGAGTTAACTGGCAAATAGCGAATATTCAAAACTGGAATTCATTTGTTGAAGGTCTTTCTATGCATTGATATCTATCTGATATATATGTTTTATTTTTACTTTTAGAAGTTTCAAATATGGATATTTGAAACTAAAAGAGATAGCTTGATTTCCCATGTTTATAATTGCATAATACCATGTGTATAAACCTTTATTGTAATGTTATTTTATATTTAATTATAATTATAAAATATTTGATAATCTTAAGTTTGATTTTGGTTACATCTAGAATTAATAATAATGACAGGAATTTTTGTTTAGGCAATATCAAAAAAGCCAAATTTCCTTTTCATATATTTGCTTTGGAAGATTTATTGTGATTTTTTTTTAGCATTAACTTTTGAAGTTTGTTATTTTTCTATTCATTTAAAGTCTGTGAGTCTATATTAATGTCTCTAAGTCTGTTATTAAGGAGAAAGAAGTTATATTATTGATTTACTGCTATATTTCTCTTATACCAATTTTTTAGGTCAGTACTGTGAATACTGAAGAAAAGGCACACAAAAGTGAATTTAATATTTATTTGCAAAGTTAGAGACAGACTGTAACATAATCTGTGACTCTTGGCCTTGTGTTTTATGATTATTTGATCTGAATTTTGATCAACTATCCACATACCCAAAATAAAAAATCTCCTGTGGAATGTCACGCTATTTAATATTGAATACAAGCTTTATAGTCACCCTGTTATGGTGTAGTGGAGTTGGGAAACAAAGGAAGCAATATTAGAGTGAGCAAAGTTGGCCCATCGTGGCAAGATCTACTAGTTTTTAAAGCCACAATCGTTTATCCTTTCTTGCTGATGTGGTCCTATGATTAAATTCTCATCTGTGGATGGCATGTGAATGGAGAGAGGTGTCCAACTCTGGTTCAACTAATTAAGATGACTACTCTAGATTTGGGCTTTCCTGGTGGCTCAGACAGTAAAGAATCTGCCTGCAATGCAGGAGACCTGGATTTAATCCCTGGGTCAGAAAGATCCCTTGGAGAGGAAAATGGATACCCCCTCCAGTATTCTGCCTGGAGAATTCCAAAGGCAGAGAGCCTGAGAGCCCTTTCCAACCTTGATGACTGAAAATGGAAACAACTGGAAAAGTGTCAGAAGTAACATGTTAAGAGTAAAAGATATCCTGCTAGCCTGGGTCCTGGGATGATTTTGCTGAACTTGGCCCATCCATCTTCTTTGGACTGTTATGTGAGGAGGGAAAATACATTTCTATGTTCTTTGACAAGCATATTTTTCAGTCTTTTGCTTACAGTAGTTGAGCCTTCAGTCTGACTAATGCAACTACGTGGTTTTTCTGATAATGATAGCCAGGATGGCTATATAGTTGTCCAAACTGGAAACTTTTGAGTTTAGAACAGCTGTAAATTGGGAATATTAGAGTGAGAAGGAGGATGTGTTAGTCTAGTGCTGCTCTGGTTGTAAAACCATTTTTCTTTTCCTGTAATGACAGTCTTATGTGACTCAACCAAGCATGGTATAAGGCTCCCTTACAGACTGAGACTTTTCTTCATCTGGTTTAATGATAGAAGTACAATTTTATGAGCTCAACATTTCAGATAATGGACACATTTTCCTCCCTAAAATATTTAAAGAGTAAAATAAATGGCTGGGAGAAATTGTCACCCCAGGATCCTTTCTTTACAGAAGAGCTACATGACATTGATCCTGTTACCAGTGGCTATGGGATTTCCATATGGTATCAGTACAGATTTAATCTAGGTTTCTGTTCCCAAGAGTCTTGCCTTCCCTAACTAACCATTCTGAGTTTGGGATCCTCAAACTCCTTAGTCAAATGAGACTAAGACTATTTAATATCCATTGCAATTGTGATTAATGAAAGAAAAATAGCATTTACAATGTTTATGAGAGTGCCTGGCTAATGAAAACCAGCCAATGTGCAGTGGCAATAAACAAAATTAGTGCTAAAATACCTAAATTTAGACAGAAGTCTGGCCACAGCAGGACTGGGGTCTCTGCTTAGTGTCTCACTAGGCTGAAATCAAAGCATTGGCTGAAGCTGTGTTTTTCATGGGCTGAGTATGAGGGTGGTCAGAACCCTCTTACACGCTCACCTGCTGTGGGTGTAATTAATTTCCTTGCTACTATAGGACTTGTTACTGAAATCCAGTCTCTGTACATTGACATCAAATAAAAATCATGGAGACAGAGTTTTGGGTGAAGAGGAAAAGAGTAGCCTTATTTCTTTGCCAGGCAAAGGAGGCCACAGCAGACCAGTGCCCTTGACACTATGTCCTCCCTGAAAGGGTTCAGTGAGTAAAACTTATAATGTTAGCTCAAAATAGGATTCTTGATAAAGATCAGAGCAGGTGTGGAGTCTGATGCTTCTCTTCTCATGAAACATTTCAAAGCCGTCAAAATGTATAGAGATGGAGTCTAATGTTCTCTGGGGCTATTGTACAATGACCTTCTCTTCTGGAATGAAGAATGCTTACAAAGAAGATGCGTATTAGGGAGTGTTTCAAAGAGGAAACGGAGAAGGCAATGGCACCCCACTCCAGTACTCTTGCCTGGAAAACCCCATGGACAGAGGAGCCTGGTAGGCTGCAGTCCATGGGGTTGCTAAGAGTCGGACATGACTGAGAGACTTCCCTTTCACTTTTCCCTTTCATACACTGGAGAAGAAAATGGCAGCCCACTCCAGTGAGTTAGTTAAACTCACTTGTTTAACTAACAAGTGAGTTTCTTTAAGCAATTAGGTGCAAAGGAATCATTAATGAAAGAAAGAAAAAAGAAAGTATGATAAAAGGATGTGCAAGTGAAGCAAAAAGTGATGGAGACCAACTAGTCCAGTCAGTGTTAGCTGTAGCAGACTGAGGCACCGATTTTCCTGCTAGCTGTGGGTTGAGTTATGGCTACAGCTCTCACCTCCTAGAGGCCACTCATATTCATGGCCATATGGTCCCCTCCATCTTTAAAGTTACCAAATTTCCTCTTCTAGCTGGAGAAAAAGCTTTAGTTTTAAAGGATTTATGTGGTTATAAGGTCCACTCAGATAATTTCCCTATTTTAACATTAATATGGAACTATAATTATATCTGCAAAATCCCTTCAAAGCAATACTTTAAAATTAGTGTTTGATTGCATAACTGGAAAAATTCATGTGTATTTCAGAGTCTTAGATTCTTATGAAGGCTATCTTGGAATTATGCCTACTATAACGTTCTTGAAACAACTAAAAAAAAAAAAACCAGATAAATTATGTGAAATAGTTGTGTTCACATGATTGGACATCAGGTTATGTTTCACAGTGGTTATGAAAAGATGGGGATAAGGTGTGTAATTGCCATATGGTCCCCTCCATCTTTAAAGTTACCAAATTTCCTCTTCTAGCTGGAGAAAAAGCTTTAGTTTTAAAGGATTTATGTGGTTATAAGGTCCACTCAGATAATTTCCCTATTTTAACATTAATATGGAACTATAATTATATCTGCAAAATCCCTTCAAAGCAATACTTTAAAATTAGTGTTTGATTGCATAACTGGAAAAATTCATGTGTATTTCAGAGTCTTAGATTCTTATGAAGGCTATCTTGGAATTATGCCTACTATAACGTTCTTGAAACAACTAAAAAAAAAAAAACCAGATAAATTATGTGAAATAGTTGTGTTCACATGATTGGACATCAGGTTATGTTTCACAGTGGTTATGAAAAGATGGGGATAAGGTGTGTAATTCTCCAATTGCATCCTGCATGTGACAGGTTTCCAGGTTGTAGCATAAAGAGTTGGAAACCAGCAAAAATCCTGCAGTTTCAATAAGTTAAGGAGATGGAACCGGGAGTTTGTGAGGCCAAGTGCAGAGTTCTAGAGAAAAAAGAATGGTCGAGGGAGGGAACTCTAGAAATCTCTGTGTCTTTAACTGAGCACCAATCATCATATGAAGGTGAGGAATTTAGCCTTGGCAGAGAGAACCACTCAAAAGGACTCAACAGGTTGAAGGAATAATCCCTGGAATTTACACAAGGCTAGAAATAGTTCCTCTTCCTGCCAAATACACAGTGGGAAGTAACACAATTCAAGGGCTATTGGATAGAGTCCTCTAAAGTGTATTGCCTTAGTGGTGGGTTAATATTAGCTTTGCACTGAGTTCTTCTCTAATCCCTACATAATAAAGCTTAAAAGCATAAAAGGATTAAACTGTTTTAGGCAAGTTAACTGCAACCCAGAAAAAAAAAATCTCAGGAATATTTGAATATAAATATGCAGCACTCAACAAGGTTAAAACTCAAAATATGTGGTATCTAATACAATTTTTCAAGCATGGTCAGGATCAGGAAAATATTACATATAACGAAGACAAGAATCAATAAATGAAAACATCATATAGAAATGGCATATGTAATAGCATTAATAGATGAGGACATAAAAACTATCATTGTAGTTGTATTCCATACATCCAAAAATGGAGAAAGTGAAAGCTTTAGTTGCTTAGTTGTGTCCAACTCTTTGTGACCTCATGGACTGTAGCCCACCAGGCATCTCTGTCCATGGTGTTTTCCAGGCAAGAATGCTGGAGTGGGCTGCCATTTCCTTTTCCAGGATAGACACACCAAAAACAGAACAAAACTGAATTTCCAGAGATAAAAATGGCAATGTCTAACATAAGAATTACACTGAGTGGAAGTGAGAACAAGTATTACAGAAGATTAGTGAATTTATAAGACATAGCAATAGAAACTATCCAAAACGAAAAACAAAAAAAGACCTAAAAGGAACAGTACATCAGTGAGCCTGAGACAACATTCCATTTCATTTCTGTGTATTAACAATGAACAATTGCTAACACACAATTGTTTAAAGCTATACACTGAAAGGTTCAGAACATTGCTGAGAGAAATTAAAGAGGATCTAAGTAATAGAAAAGAAAGACCAAAACTTAAACATCCAATATTAAGACGTCAATTCTCTCTATTAAGTTCAGTACAGTCTCTTGGTCATGTCCAACTCTTTGTGACCTTATGGACTGAAGCACGCCAGCCCTCCCTGTCCACCACTGACTCCTAGACTTTACTCAAACTCATGTCCATTGAGTTTGTGATGCCATCCAACCATCTCATCCTCTGTCATCCCCTTTTCCTCCTGCCTTCAATCTTTCCCAGCATCATCGTCTTTTCCAGTGAGTCAGTTCTTTGCATCAGGTGGCCAAAGTATTGGAGTTTCAGCTTCAACATCAGTCCTTCCAATGAATATTCAGGACTGGTTTCCTTTAGGATGGACTGGTGGATCTCCTTTCTGTCCAAGGGACTCTCAAGAGTCTTCTTCAACACCAGAGTTCAAAACCCTCAATTCTTTGGCACTCAGCTTTCTGTATAGTCCAACTCACATTCATACATGACTACTGGAAAAACCAGAGTTTTGACTAGATGGACCTTTGTTGGCAAATTAATGTCTCTGATTTTTAATATGCTGTCTAGGTTGGTCATAACTTTTCTTCCAAGGAGTAAGTGTCTTTTAATTTCATGGCTGTAATCACCATCTGCAGTGATTTTGGAGCCCAAAAAAACAAAGTCTGACACTGTTTCCACTGTTTCCCCATCTATTTCCCATGAAGTGATGGGGCCAGATGCCATGATCTTCGTTTTCTGAATGTTGAGCTTTAAGCCAACTTTTTCACTCTCCTCTTTCACTTTCAGCAAGAGGCTTTTTAGTTCTTCTTCACTTTCTGCTCTAAGGGTGGTGTCATCTGCATATCTGAGGTTAATGATATTTCTCCCGGAAATCTTGATTTCAGCTTGTGCTTCATCCAGCCCAACATTTCTCATGATGTACTCTGCATATAAGTTAAATAAGTAGGATGACAATATACAGCCTTGACATACTCCTTTCCTGATTTGGAATCAGTCTGTTCCATGTCCAGTTCTCACTGTTGCTTCTTAATCTGCATACACATTTCTCAGGAGGCAGGTCAGGTGGTCTGGTATTCCCATTTCTTGAAGAATTTTCCACAGTTTGTTGTGATCCATACAGTCAAAGGCTTTGACAGAGTCAATAAAGAAGAAGTAGATGTTTTTCCGCAACTCTCTCGCTTTTTTGATGATCCAATAGATGTTGGCAACTTGAGCTCTGGTTCCTCTGCCTTTTCTAAATTCAGCTTGAACATCTAGAAGTTATATAGTTCACATACTTCTGAAGCCTGGCTTGGAGAATTTTGAGCATTACTTTACTAGCATGTGAGACAGTGCAATTGTGTTGTAGTTTGAACATCAACATCAGAAAAAGACCCAGTTTCCCCTTCAGTCAATTCTCCCATCAGGAAGCTTTCATAAGTCTCTAATATTATCCATCAGAGGGGAGACAGACTGAAAACCACAGTCACAGAAAACTAACCAGTCTGATAGTATGGAACACAGCCTTGGCTCACTCAGTGAGAAACTATGAGGGACACACGAGACGGATAGGTCATGGTGGAGAACTCTGACAAAACATGGTTCATTGGAGAAGGGAATGGCAAACCACTTTAGTATTCTTGCCTTGAGAACCCCATTAACAGTATGAAAGAAAAAAAGATAGGATACTGAAAGATGAACTCCCCAGGTCAGTAGATACTCAATATGCTACTGGAGATCAGTGGAGAAATAACTCAAGAAAGAAAGAACAGATGGAGCCAAAGCAAAAACAACATCCAGTTGTGGATATGGCTGGTGATAGAAGTAAAGTCTGATACTGTAAAGAGCAATATTGCATAGGAACCTAGAATGTTACGTCCATGAATCAAGGCAAATTGGAAGTGGTCAAAGAGGAGATGGCAAGAGTCAACATTGACATTGTAGGACTCAGTGAACTAAAATGTACTGGAATGAGTGAATTTAACTCAGATGGCCATTATATCTACTACTGTGTGCAAGAATCCCTTAGAAGAAATGGAGTAGCTCTCATCGTTGACAATAGAGTCCGAAATGCAGTACTTGGATACAGTCTCAGAAATGACAGAATGATCTTTGTTCATTTCCAAGGCAAATCTTTCAGTATCACAGTAATTCTCTCCATAGTCCTGTGTAAATTGGTTTTTTATATCCAACATAATCTCAATTAAAATCCTCTCAAAGTTTTTTGCAGAAATTGACAAGCTGATTCTAAAATTCATATGGAAACTCAAAGTGAGTAGGAGTCACATTTTGACAAAGAAAATAAATTTGAAGGGTTTCACTACCTGATTTTAAGACTTATTTAGATACAGTAACTAGGCCTGTGATACTTGTCTAAGAATAGACAAATAGATCAATCAAACAGAATTGAGAACATAGAATTAGAATTAAACATTGAATTTGAGAAAAAAGAAGAAAGTTTAGTGGATGAAGGATAGTAGTTTCAATAACGTGTCAAAAAATTAGATATCTATATGCAAAAGCATGAACTTTAATCCACATCTCTTATTATATATAAAAATTAACTCAAATGATTTATGAAACTAACTGTAAAACCTAAAGCTACAAATCCTTTTGGGAGAAAATCTAAGAAAAATCTGTGTAGTCTTGAGTTAGGCAAATATTTCCAAGGGGCCCACGAATGTTTCGAGGTATTATACATGTATTTGTGACCTTGATTGTGGTGATGTTTCCATGATGTATACATACCAACCCTTAGTCATATAGTTTTATTTGTGCATTTTTCTATCTTTCAAAAATCTGTTAATTTTTTTTAATGGAAAAGTTTCCTTTACTTTTATATTAACACATTATTGACTGGGCGATTTTTGGAGAAACCGTCAGTGGCCAGCAATTTGTTATGTAAGTAAATATTGAAAGACTCTGGTCAAAAATGTTTGGGTAACAAAAGACATAATAATAATCTCTGTCAACAAGCTGTTAACTGAGGCTGTAAGGATTAAAATTAAAGTGAATTTACCCCACGATGAAAAGAGAAGTATTTATACAGAACTACTTTAGCAGTGACCCAACCTGACAGGCCACTTCCCATTTGTCACTCTGAGAGTATACAGGCAAGGTTTGAAGACTGATCAGGAGAGGTCAGTGAAGGAGGGATTTCCTTAGAGATCGAGCACTGTTAGAGACCTCTGCTACTGTTTTTTCCCCTTATCCCATATATTAGGGGAATACTTAAGGTCATCTTAAACCAGTGAGCAAGTGAGAGAACTAGAAAAATTTCCCCTTGAAGCTCTGTCATGAGAGCTCTAAAAACTGAAGAGGCAGAGACTAATACCTGATTCATTATTAAATCAGGCTGAAGCTGAGTCTGGCCAGTTGCCTGATAGCTGAGCTGAGGGAGAAGCCCATAGTGTCTATGAGCTGTATTCCAGAAATGCCAGGAAACGTGCCTGTATTGGTTCCCTGATGTGAACGATGACACAAGTTGCTGGTGGCCATTGTGCTGAAAAGAATTCTGATTGTATGGATCACTTGTAGATTGACATGAGCCCAGCGGATATAGTCTTCTGTGGAGGAGATTGCTGCAGATTCAGTCCTGAAGTAGAATTGTTCACAGCCAGCTGGAGAAGGCAACACCCATTGTAGCAAACTGAAATCAGAGAATCTCATTGAGGGGATCACTGTGGAACTCATGCGGCACCAACACACTCCTGCTTTTTCTTTGCCCACCCTAACTCAGAAGAAGTAGCGTCATTGTTGTGAGTAGGGAAAGAAAAATAGAAGAGTATCATGGAAACCAATGAAGAAGAAAACTTTGTGCCCTGGGTGAAACGACTTAGCTGTTCCCCCAAATCTGTTCCTTCTTTTCTTCTTGATAAATTCTTAATTTTCAACTTAGCAGTAGCAGAGGTCTCTAACAGTGCTCAATCTCTAAGGAAATCCCTCCTTCACTGACCTCTGCTGATCATTGCTACCTCTCAATGTAGTTTGATTTCCTTGTAAGTAAGAGAGGTCATGTGATCGAGGTTTGGCCCATAGGATCTAAGCAGTAAAGACAGCTGTGACTTTTGAGAAGTGTATATAAATCGAATGGGCAGACCTTTCTCCTCTCTCTTCCTGCTACAGTGACTTGCAGACTCAATGCTCTGATTTCTTTCAGTCATCCTGAAGTTGATGTGGAAATCACAAGCTGAAAAATACAATTAGGAGAAGAAACCTGAATCCCTGATGACTATGTGGTACCACTGTCCGGACCTGGGCTGCCTACCTCTAGAGATCTTTACATAAGAAAGAAAGAAATGTCTAGCTCTTCTAAGGCCCTTGGGAACTTGCTCAAGCACATTTGAAGCTAAAGTTTTATATACTTGCTTTTTCTAGAACAGGTTTACCAACCTGAAGCAGGATTTAGCTGGGGAAGGGGAGAATTTCTGAACTGGATAATAATGGAACTCTGTAATAGGCTTGAATGGATTTGCTGGCACCAAAATGGGATTACTTGCTAATATCTGACAATGATGAAATTGCCTTGTGATGTATCTGTCAGAGGTACAGATGAGAGACACATTGAAGCACAAGGGAAAAACAGTAAAGTGAAAGAATAAAGTTACATTTACTTGCTCACTACCAGCTCAGTGCTAAGTCATTCAGTGAATTGGTTACACATTTGTTCTAATTGGCTAAGCAATACTGCATTAAATGAATGAACTCAATGTAATACATTAATGAGATATACTGCCTTAAATTGCTCAGAAGAATCTTTAAAAATTGTCAAATGTTCTTTAATTTATATGTCATTAATATTGGAGCTTTAGTGATTCAATGTAATTTTGATAACTAATATAAAGCTATAATTAATTTTGTCACAGAATATATTATGTTTGTGCTTCAAGAATTTAGTATTTTATAGTTAATTGCTTCTAATATGACCTTATATTGTACAAGATATGCTTATAATTCATCTTTTCCTTGAACCTGTATTCAAATTTTTTAGCATATTTTTACTCGAATATCTATCGGAACCACTTTTCCCTCCTCACACAAAAAACCTCCTATGTTTGACATTTTGGAAAAGTATGAGACAGTTATCCTTTGAGAAACACTATGGTTTTCAATTGTCCTTGAAAGAGCACACCTCTCCTCATAAACAGTTGTAGGGGTCTTTCACTGCACCCCAGTTTCAGCCTTTCTGGAGGATGAATATTCAGATATCCACCTTGGTTGCTGCTGAGACACCATACCCCTTTTTGGCAGCAGTTATACCATCCTATCTTGGCTCCCAAAGGAAATGTTATGCAGCCTATATTATAGACTGTATATTGTTAGTTCTAAACATACTATCCATGTTTGGCAGCCATTTTTGTCTGTTTGTAATACATGAACAAAGACATAAATTTAAAACAATTTTTTTCCTTCTATCTTCTTAAAACTGGAAGTGGTGCTATCACAAACTTTCTTCATACACATTCTTCAATTCAGTTCAGTTCAGTTCAGTCACTCAGTTGTGTCGACTCTTTGCGATCCCATGAATTGCAGAACATACATAATTCTCCTTCCATAATATTTATTTGGAATGAATATTGAGAAATAGGTAACAGATAAAACAGCTAATGTTTATTAATTCTTACTATATGCAAAGCTGCATGCTTAAGGATTTGAAATTCATTATCTGCTTTAACCTTCATAATTGAGGTAAGTGCCATTAAGGTTTTTACTAAACATACAAGAGACCCGAGACACAAGGATACAAAATTATCCATGGTCATCCACACAGTGGCACAGCCAGAATTTGTGCCTCAACTATCTTATTTTAGTGCCCTTCAGACAGTCTACTGTGAGGAGCTGTCTTTCTAAAATGCGGTCCAACCATGTTATTCACCAGTGATGTTTTATTGGTTAATGATGCCAGTGTAAATCTGACTTAAGCTGTTCACAGCTTGGCGATAACTTATATTTCCAGTTCTCAGTCAACCTGCTTCTGATACAATTGCACACACCTTTGACTTATACCAGAGAGATACGAAACCACTTTCCTGGACAGCCTATGTTCTGTTATGCCTTTCTACTCGAGCGTGTGGAGCTCCATCCATGTTTAATTCCTTTCACCACCTTGGCTACTTGGAAACTTTTCCATTAAGATGTTTCCAAACTTTACCCCTAGAGAATGATTTGCCCTAGACAGGGAATCCTGGGAAGAAAGATATAATTCTAACATAAGTTTAGGGAAGAAGTCCAAGTGATTATGTAGACAAGTGTGCTTATCAAGGACCTAAGAATTGAAAGAGTTCCTGATTTTCTATGAAGGAGAAGTCTTAGTGATGGAGAGTCAAGGAGGTCTTCTGGAGTTAGGGAGACAGGGAATAAAGAGCTCAAATCTTAATGCAGATATTGCATTTTATATAAAAAAAAAATCTGTGTTTGCCAAGCAGTGTATCATGTGCAAAATATAGACAAGTGGAAACAAAGCTAAAAAATTTTAAGAGACTGCAAACATGTTTCTCCATCACTTGGTAACATCTTGAAAACATAATTAGTGAATTTGATGTGTGGAATAAAAAGGGATAAGGCTTCAGGGCAGTTGTTCTCTATGGAGTTATGTCCAGATATTCTTTGCTCCATAGACTTCATAGACTTTTGCTCTGTTAAATGTGCAGATCTTGTTGAGATCAGCCACATTTTTTCCTCACATCTGTAGCTTCTGTAGAATAATAACTCTAAGATATTTATAACTTTTACATTATCAAATGTGTATTCAAGTCTCCTTTGAAAATAAACTCCAACCACAGATCATAAAATGATAGGGATGACTACTTCTTTATCTCTTGTGACTCACAGTTTAGTTCTCTTTGTGTGAACAGTAAATTCAGGTTGAAAAGCTTTTTGTGAATTCAGCACTTCTTACTATTTCCTCACTATTCCTCTTACATCTATGGTAGATTAACACTGAAATTTCAGTGACTCTTATGAGCAATTCTTTTTATTTTTGTGCTGTCAGGGTCACCAGACTGCCACTTCAAAGCATTATTTTCCCCATACTAGACGTCTAGTCCCTTATTCTGGTAAGAGAATAAGAGGGAACTGCTTAGTTGTTAAAATTCAAACAATGGCCAATTCTGATACCAAGGAATTCCTTTTTCTTACTCTTTGCTTGAAATAAAATTTCAAACCTCTAAAAATGTTACACATAGAGCAATACTTTCCCAGAGGGAGATTAACATAGCAATGGGTTCATCAGAACTGCCATCTACTACCATTCAAAGGAATGTCAAGTTATGCTGGCCAATGCATTCAAATGCCCTCATCATATCTCGTCTATTTTCCCCTTTCAGAAACTAAAATACAATTCTTAATGTTTGTTTCATTGTCACTCTGTCACCAAGGATACCTGGTGCAAAGATTCTCAGCACTGTGGAATTACAATGAAAGGTTATAGATCTTCATTACTGAAGTACAGACAATCATTACAGAACTCTAAAGCACTGAATGTTTTGGTGCGTAAAATTTTTTAAGGTGATTATCTTAGACAGTGTTTACCTTATGTGCATAGTACATTAATAAATGGAAGATTTTGACAAATCACTATAAATCAGTTCTTAAAATGTCATGTTCTGTAGTGTAGCTGGCAAGTTGATTTTATTGGTTCATACTCAATATTTGGAATTGTAGATATTTTTAAAATACAGTGTTTCTATTGTCAGTTAACATTCTTAATTTTCTTCTCTACTTGGATTTTCTAGCTATAGTTAGATTCAGAGAATTCAAAGTTTCACCATCTATTCACATCCTGTACATTACTTTGACTGGCACAAATACAGATCACAGTTCTGATCTAAGAAATGAATGGATTATTCACTAACCTGACAAAGAGATTGGCACTGTTTGATCTTTTCCACGTAACAGATTGTGGTCTGGAGAGGTGACCAGTGTAATCAAACTTAGCCATTATAAAGCTCTTTGAAATCAGATGGCAGAAGTTCAGAAAGGCTATTTAGTAAGACTGTAGATTTAAATTAAATTCAGAGTTTGATATTACTTACTGTTCTTTTTTATATCTCACTGGTTTCTCCATTGTATGTTTATTACAGTCTTCTCATTTTTAACTACTTCTAATGTTTCTGTTATTCATGCCTAATAATTAATGATATAATATTTAGTAATTATCATTCATAGAGTTCCTTTCAGGGTATTTTAAATATCTGGAAGATAAAATACTAATATGTGACATTAAAATTTATGTGAAATCCAATTCTACAATTACTAGTTTAAGTTAAGGATTTTTTTCAGATTAATTCTCCATGGCACATATACAATTCTTTATATGTTCTGTTGTTTGTATATACTATTTAATACTTAAAATTTTACGAACATATTTGCAAAGGATAACTCAACAGAATGGGAAAGACTAGAGATCTCTTCAAAAAAATTAGAGATACCAGGGGAACATTTCATGCAAAGATGGGCTCGATAAAGGACAGAAATGGTCTGGACCTAACAGAAGCAGAAGATATTCAGAAGAGGTGGCAAGAATACACAGAAGAACTTTACAAAAAAGATCTTCACGACCCAGATAATCAGATGGTGTGATCACTAATCTAGAGCCAGACATCCTGGAATGTGAAGTCAAGTGGGCCTTAGAAAGCATCGCTATGAACAAAGCTAGTGGAGGTGATGGAATTCCCGTTGAGCTATTTCAAATCCTGAAAGATGATGCTGTGAAAGTGCTACACTCAATATGCCAGCAAATTTGGAAAACTCAGCACTGGCCACAGGACTGGAAAAGGTCAGTTTTCATTCCAATTCCAAAGAAAGGCAATGCCAAAGAATGCTCAAACTACCACATAATTGCACTCATCTCACACGCTAGGATGAGATGGCTGGATGGCATCACAGACTCGATGAACATGAGTCTGAGTGAACTTCCGGAGTTATTGATGGACAGGGAGGTCTGGTGTGCTGCAGTTCGTGGGGTCGCAAAGAGTCAGACATGACTGAGCGACTGAACTGACTGAACTGAACTCATGTATTCATTCAGCTAATATAAGTTGAGTCTATATTACATGATAATACTGTACAAAAAGTTAGGGAAACAAAAACATGAAATCAGATAAATTACAATGCACAGAGGTGAGTAATCAGTCAAAAATATGATGAAAATACTGTAGGAACACAGAATTAATGATAAACTTTACCTTGGAAGACAGTAACAGAGAAGCAGTTGTTGAAAAACTTTCAGGTGAAAAGAGCAGCATAAAAATTAAGGTAATTCTAGAAAGAGAATATCATGTGCAAAAATTAAGATGAATGGAAATCTCTGACTGGTGAGCAGAGAGTAATTTACCCTGATGTCAGAGGACAGTATCAGCTCACTGGGAATGGCAGAGCCTTCCCAGAAGGCTGCAAAAGCACCTGCAAATACTACCACTTGTCTTGCTACTAATAGTGTTTAAATTAAAATTCCTTTTCTTATCTTTGTTTAGGGCTCTGTTTGAGTCTTCACAAGGGTAAGCAAGCATTCTAATACATAAGTCTTAGAAACATTGCATTTTACTGTGATACTCTCAAATTATACTTTTATAAGAAAAAATGTTCTTAAGGCCATCTGGTTGGAATATGGCATGTAGGAGTAGTTTCTTGAATTTTATCCACAGAAGATATGCTCAATGTGATTGTGATGGTATTCTGCTCAGGCAGGCTGGGGTCTTGCCAGGTTGTAAGAAGCCTCAGGAGGTACAGAGAAAGGCTCTTATATCTTTAAGATATAAGAGGTATCCAGAATAGGTATCTTATATATGAAAGTGCCTTTTGTAAGCCATACCAGCTCTATCTCAGAACTATGTTCTTTGAAGAATTTCTTACCCCGGCACCAGGGAATCAAACACATTGTTCTTTCTTGGTGATAAGGTGGCCATTAACAGTATATATGTACATTCTACCAGCCTAGAAATTCCTGTAGAAGGACTACATCTTTCCATATGGTTCTAACTGAAAAGTGGGAGGAGGTCCCTGATTGGGTTGATGATTAGTAGGATTAATTTACTCCTACGGTCTGGGTTGAAAGAGCAAGCTCAGTGCATGCAAATCTCAACACATGGCATAGAACCACTAGAGGAAGAGAAACTTGAAATGATAAGGGGTATGTGTGTGTTTCAGATGGTGGTGAGTTGAAGGGGTATGCTGCTGCTTCTGCTAAGTCGCTTCAGTCATGTCTGACTCTGTGTGACCCCATAGACAGCCGCCCTCCAGGCTCCCCCATCCCTGGAATTCTGTAGGCACGAATACTGGAGTGGGTTGCCATTTATTTCTCCAATGCATGACAGTTTGTGACTATAAAAAGGCAGATGCCCACAATATCTGCTTTGGCTATTTTATTGCTTCATTGTTGGTAGATTTGATTTTTAACTGTCTTAAAATGCATTTAAATTGATGCTAAGAGCAAAATCTGTGTAATGAAACAGATCAAGATTTCTTTTCACTGTGTGTTATTTCCATTAGAAAAATGGAATAATACATGCTTGTTCTACTAAGAACAGTTTTCTTTTTCTTAAAAAATTTTTTTTTTTAATCACAGCTCTAATTGTGTAGAGCAAAATAAATTTATCAGGCAGGCATTAAGCCACTTTCACAATTCTGTAAGTAAATTTGACTATCTAATCCTTTTTAAACTATCTGCATTAGAGAGAACTTTGCTTCAGGTTTTTTCTTTACCTGTCTGCTGCTGTCTGCTAATATTTATTAGATATTTGTCATGAAATTAATATAGAGTAAAGAAAATAAACTACATACATAAGAAATGTCATTGCTTTCCCACATATTTTGTTTTTTATTTCAGGCAAAGGCCTAAAATATTATTCTCAGGAAAGTGGCTGTGCAGAAACGAGGAGACTTTTACTCAAAAATTTTAAAGGTTTAATGATTTAAGTAAATTATCATTAATCTTGTTAATGAAATTTTTGCACTTTAAATGGTAATTGACAATGTTTTTAGCTCTATGATATTTTTATAGTTTGCCTGTTTTTAACCTCGGTTTCATTTTCCATTCTAAAATCTAGCGTGTACTATTTATACAAATTACTTTCTCAGTTTAACTAGAGTATTAGGGTCACCTGAACTTTGAGTGGCATGTATAAACTGTGCAGTTTGAGTTTAGCATCTTACATTTCAATAATGTGAGTTTTTACAGCTTTTTCTATAACTCATAAATCCTAATCAGGAGACATTGTCAAGGAAAAACTAAAATCTGGTTTCTGCATGTGAACTGAGGCAATAAATGATTAATTACATTACTATTTTTGTTTACATACTTAGTAGACTTTCCTTTTTTGATGTATGGTGCCTTGTTAGAATTTTCCATTTAAAGTATAAATAATTATGCTAATAAATTTAATACAAATTTCATAAAAATATAAGCAATGAAACTAATCTCCTTCCTATATATGTATACATATATATATATGATATTTTTTAAGAAATATATTTTTTAAGAAACAGATATCTGTTTCTTCCTTTTCTTTTTGTCAGTGCACTTCAGTTCAGTTCAGTCGCGCAGTCGTGTCCGACTCTTTGCGACCCCATGAATCGCAGTACACCAGGCCTCCCTGTCCATCACCAACTCCCGGAGTTCACTCAGACTCACGCCCATTGAGTCCGTGATGCCATCCAGCCATCTCATCCTCGGTCGTCCCCTTCTCCTCCTGCCGCCAATCCCTCCCAGCATCAGGGTTTTTTCCAATGAGTCAACTCTTCGCATGAGGTGGCCAAAGTACTGGAGTTTCAGCTTCAGCATCATTCCCTCCAAAGAAATCCCAGGGTTGATCTCCTTCAGAATGGACTGGTTGGATCTCCTTGCAGTCCAAGGGACTCTCAAGAGTCTTCTCCAACACCACAGTTCAAAAGCATCAATTCTTCTGCGCTCAGCCTTCTTCACAGTCCAACTCTCACATCCATACATGACCACAGGAAAAACCATAGCCTTGACTAGACGGACCTTAGTCGGCAAAGTAATGTCTCTGCTTTTGAATATACTATCTAGGTTGGTCATAACTTTTCTTCCAAGGAGTAAGCGCCTTTTAATTTCATGGCTGCAGTCACCATCTGCAGTGATTTTGGAGCCCAAAAAAACAAAGTCTGACACTGTTTCTACTGTTTCCCCATCTATTTCCCATGAAGTGATGGGGCCAGATGCCATGATCTTCGTTTTCTGAATGTTGAGCTTTAAGCCAACTTTTCCACTCTCCTCTTTCACTTTCAACAAGAGGCTTTTTAGCTCCTCCTCACTTTCTGCCATAAGGGTGGTGTCATCTGCATATCTGAGATTATTGATATTTCTCCCAGCAATCTTGATTCCAGCTTGTGTTTCTTCCAGTCCAGCATTTCTCATGATGTACTCTGCATATAAGTTAAATAAGCAGGGTGACAATATACAGCCTTGACGTACTCCTTTTCCTATTTGGAACCAGTCTGTTGTTCCATGTCCAGTTCTAACTGTTGCTTCCTGACCTGCATACAGATTTCTCAAGAGGCAGGTCAGGTGGTCTGGTATTCCCATCTCTTTCAGAATTTTCCACAGTTTACTGTGATCCACACAGTCAAAGGCTTTGGCATAGTCAATAAAGCAGAAATAGATGTTTTTCTGGAACTCTCTTGCTTTTTCCATGATCCAGCGGATGTTGGCAATTTGATCTCTGGTTCCTCTGCCTTTTCTAAAACCAGCTTGAACATCAGGGAGTTCACGGTTCACATATTGCTGAAGTCTGGCTTGGAGAATTTTGAGCATTACTTTATTAGCATGTGAGATGAGTGCAATTGTGCGGTAGTTTGAGCATTCTTTGGCATTGCCTTTCTTTGGAATTGGGATGAAAACTGACCTTTTCCAGTCCTGTGGCCACTGCTGAGTTTTCCAGATTTGCTGGCATATTGAGTGCAGCACTTTCACAGCATCACATACTATATATATGTTGGCCCTTCAGTGATATTAAAATCAAATTATGTCTTTGTTTTTGTTGGTAAACCTTATGGGTGTTTATAACTAGTGCATTAGGTCCTGGAGAGGTTCCATTGCCCCCAGCGCAGCTCATAAAAAATAATTAAATATTTTTAATGGAAGTGTTTCTAAAGTAAAGAAGTAAAAGTGGCAATCAACTATTCTTATTTTAAAAATAATTGAATATTAAAAGCTGAACAGCATAAATTTTCCAGACTCCATTTAGACCTACTTATTATTGAATTTTCTCTGCTTCATTGTAACGTAATTGTTGAGCAAGTTTAGCAGTCTGGCTGACTTTATCTTAAGTAAAAAGGTGGAAAAGGTAAAAGAAAAATAAAAGGCATCTTATCTTAAAAAAACAATCCCCATTAAAATAGTTTTCTTTTTCAGGCCTCTGTTGTAACAGGATAGGACAGAGTCTCAAGTTCTTTTTACTTGGAATTTGATATTAAGATGTTACCAATATTTCGAATAACATAAAATAGATTTAGGATCTTGACGAGTATCTGGCAAAGTGAACAGTATAAGCATTGACTACTCACCACAGTGTTGTGACCTAGGAAGCCTTGATATCCCCTCTGAGCTGGCCTAGAGATGCCTTGTTAGTCAAGAAGTATTCTATATAATTCTTTGATAGGAGACAATCATTAGCTATTCACACCTTCATTAAAGTAGATAGAAGACTTAAGAATTCTTATTGTTGCTCTTTAGGCAAAGAAGTTTGGGCAAAAAAAAAAAAATTTGACTCCTTTGCTTATCCAGAGGCAGGCAGAAGCTTTTCTCTGGGTTATGATAAATTAACCTTAGTGCATCACTCTTGAACAGTTTGAAAAAATGCTATCTTTGATACTCAGCCACGTGGCCAGTCAATTTGTCATTTTAAGTTCACAGATCCCTTAGCTGGTGGTCTAAAGGAACAAACTTGCTTTATAGGACATTAGTTTTAATAGAGGTCATTAACTCCATTGAATAGGTACACTTCAGAGATTGAAAAGTGCTAACGTTGCATCTTCAGTATCTATTTTATAAATAATAGTTAAGGACATTATTAGATCTTGAGTTGTCTCATATGGCTGTCGCTTTCTAACAGGGCCTCTCATCTACATTTGTTCCTGTCCAAAAAAACAAAGTGCTTTTTGAATATACATAAAAAATATATCATGATACATCAAGTCACAACTTTAAAGTCCTTCCTATTACATTTAGAATAGAATTCAACTTCCTTACCTTGATTTTGTATGGTATATGGTTGACAGCAAATTATCCCTTATGAATTAGCTCATGGCATTCACTTATTCTTGAGGCTCCAGCAACATCTGGAGGCTGCAGGCTCTCCCTGATCAGATCTATTCGCATAATATTCTCTGTCAGTGTGATTTTCCTATGTGTTCACATGAGTGAATTCTCATCCTCAGGTTTCAGTTTGTCACCTTCTCAGAGGTATTTTGGATCTGATCGAGTACCTGACTCAATCAGTAATAGTAGCTTTCTCCCTCTAGTTAGCTTCCATCATGGTACTCTTGATAATGCACCCCCTGGAAGGGATGCAGACCCAGCCACACTTCAGTTGGAACTTGAACCCACAATCCTGATTTAGGAAGGGAGTCAAACGTACAGTTTTTTAATTGGAGCCATGCAGCCAATCTCAGGACTTACTGAAGCTCAGATGGAGGAGAAAGAATTGAGTGAGAAGCAAACTGACAGGCAAAGAACAAATTTATTAGCATAGGGTGCCTCTGAGAGATACAAGCAGGCAGGCAAGGGAGTCCAGCCCTGAGAACAAAGAGGGCTACATTTTTATAATTAAAGAACACCTTCTTCCTCATTTTGGGTAGACATCAAAGCTTACATCATTAGTTCTTCTGTTGATCCTATATGGTTTAACTGGGACTGGCATCAGTTCGGTTCATGTCAGTTCAATCGCTCAGTCGTGTTCGACTCTTTGCGACCCCATGAACCACAGCACGACAGGCCTCCCTGTCCATCCCAACTCCTGAAGTTTACCCAAACTCATGTCCATTGAGTCAGTGATGTCTTCCAACCATCTCATCCTCTGTCATCCCCTTCTCCTCCTGCCCTCAATCTTTCCCAGCATCGGGGCTTTCTAATGAGTCAGCTCTTTGCATCGGTGGCCAAAGTATTGGAGTTTCAGCTTCAACATCAGTCCTTCCAGTGAACGCTCAGGACTGATCTCCATTAGGATGGACTGGTTGGATCTCCTTTCAGTTCAAGGGACTCTCAAGAGTCTTCTCCAACACCACAGTTCAAAAGCATCAATTCTTCAGCACTCAGCATTTTTTATAGTCCAGCTCTTACATCCATACATGACTACTGGAAAAACCATAGCTTTGACAAGACAGACCTTTGTTGGCAAAGTAACGTCTCTGTTCTTTAATATGCTGTCTAGGTTAGTCATAACTTTCCTTCCAAGGAGTAAGCATCTTTTAATTTCATGGTTGCAATAGCCATCTACAGTGATTTTGAAGCCTCCCAAAATAGTCTGCCACTGTTTCATCGTTTTCCCATCTACTTGGCATGAAGTGATGGGACCGGAATGCCATGATCTTTGTTTTCTGAATGTTGAGTTTTAAGCCAAATTTTTCACTCTCCTCTTTCACTTTCATCAAGAGGCCCTTTAGTTCTTCACTTTCTGCCATAAGGGTGGTGTCATCTGCATATCTAAGATTATTGATATTTCTCTAGGCAATCTTGATTCCAGCTTGTGCTTCATCCAGCCCAGTGTTTCTCATGATATATTCTGCATATAAGTTAAATAAGCAGGATGACAATACACCGTCTTGATGTACTCCTTTCCTGATTTGGAACCAGTCTGTTGTTCCATGTCCAGTTCTAGCTGTTGCTTCCTAACCTGCATACAGATTTCTCAAGGGGCAGGTCAGGTGGTCTGGTATTCCCATCTCTTTCAGAATTTTTCACAGTTTATTGTGATCCACACAGTCAAAGGCTTTGGCATAGTCAATAAAGCAGAAATAGATGTTTTTCTGGAATTCTCCTGCTTTTTCAATGATCCAACAGAACTGGCATGGTCCTATTTAATTCATATGTATATTAGCCTAAAGGTGATAACATATACTAAAATATCCTAAACATATAATAAAAATTATCTCTGGTATCAGTCTAATGTCCCCTTTCACCTAGGCTGAATGCAGGTCTTATATCCATTTTCCTGCAGTAACAACCTAAAAAGTCTGTTTAGATTTAAAATGTTCTGAGTGTTGCTTAGCTGCCACCTGTTCTTGGCATTTTCTGGTTGGTGTGTAGCTTATGGTGAATTCCTGAAATTCCTCTCTGTCTTACCTTAGTGGGATTTCTAGCTGTGTAACTATCTAACTGTATTCTTATCACTCTGGTATTTTTCTTCATAACATTAGTCATAAGTTATAATTAGAATTTTAGTTATTTATATATGTCATGACTCTCTTGCTGAATTTCAGCATCTTAAGGGCAGACTCCATATACATCTCTTTTGCTCACTGATGTGTAACAGAAGCATGGGTCAAAAATATGTTTTGAATATATACTCTGTTTCATACTAAGTTTTATAATCTTGTTTCTTCATGCAGACCCTCTGGGGGCCTTCAAGATTTATCTTGTAGGTTCCTATATTTTTCTGACCTTGGAAGCCCCTTTTGATGGAGCATCCAAGGGATTAGTGTTTCTTAATTTACGCAATTTTTTTTTTTCTGACTGGAGGTGATTCCTCAAGTGATCGTTTAGATATATCATGAACACATTGTAATTTTAAGAATATAATTCAACTAGGTAATTGGTATTTTTTGCATTAATGATGTTCTCAGAAAATATAGTCTCAAAGAAGAAACTAACATGATATTTGTCTCCTGGGGATATGTTATTAATGAGAAATCAGGAAATATTCCTATAAATAACTAAAAATACCAGATGCTGTTACTTAGAAATATAATAGTTTACTAGAGAGAATTAATGAGCAAACTAAATTTATTCTCTTACATAGGGTGTTGAGTCATGAAATAGAGTCATCATGAACAAAAAGTGCTTGTATGTTTAGTCTCAATATTGTTTATAGGCTTGGGTTTTTTGTTTCTGGTTTATTTAGCATTAAGTTGCATGCATTTGTGTGTCTCTGTGTGTTTTCTCAGGCAAGCATCTTATGCTTAGGAAAATGATACCACAGTGCTTATGCATGAAGAGTAACTGATGGCTTTGTTGTTGTTCAGTCGTGTCTGACTGTTTGCAACCCCATAAACTGCAGCAGCCAGGCTTTCCTGTCCTTCACTATCTCCTAGAGTTTGCTCAAACTCATGTCCATTGAGTCATTCTTGCTTTCCAACTACCTCATCCTCTGTCTCCCCCTTCTCCTCCTGCCCTCAATCTATCCCATCATAAGAGTCTTTTCCAATGAGTGGGCTCTTTGCATCAGGTGACCAAAGTATTTGAGTTCAGCATTAGTCTTTCCGATAAATATTCAGGATTGATTTCCTTTAAGATTGACTGGTTTGATCTCCTTGCTGTCCAAGGAACTCTCAAGAGTCTTCTACAACCACAACTTGAAAGCATCAATTCTTTGCCACTCAGCCTTCTTTATGGTACAACTCTCACATCCGTACATGACTACTAGAAAAGCAATAGCTTTGACTATAAGTACCTTTGTCAGTAAAGTGATTTCTCTGCATTTTAGTATGGTGTATAGGTGGTTTGTCATAGCTTTTTCCCCCAAGGAGTGTCTTTTAATTTCATGGCTGCAGTGACCATCAAAAGTGATTCTGAAGGTCAAGAAAATAAAGTTTGTCACTGTTTCCACTTTTTCCTCTTCTATTTGCCATGAAGTGATGGGACCAGATGCCATGATCTTAATTTTTTGAATGTTAAGTTTTAAGCCAGCTTTTTCACTTTCTTCTTTCACCTTCTTTAAGAAGCTCTTGTAATTCCTCTTTGATTTCTGCCATTAAGGAGATGTCCTCTGCATATCTGAAGTTATTGATACTTCTCTCAACAATCTTGATTTCAGCTTGTGAATCATCTAGGCTGGCATTTAACATGATGTACTCTGCATAGAAGTTAAATAAGCAGGTTTGCAATATACAGCCTTGACATACTCCTTTCCCTATTTGGAACCAGTGTGTTGTTCCATTGGAGAAGGCAATGACACCCCACTCCAGTACTCTTGCTGGAAAATCCCATGGACGGAGGAACCCGGTGGGCTGCAGTCCATGGGGTTGCTAAGAGTCGAACACGACTGAGCGACTTCACTTTCACTTCTCACTTTCATGCACTGGAGAAGGAAATGGCAACCCACTCCAGTGTTCTTGCCTGGAGAATCCCAGGGACGGGGAGCCTGGTGGGCTACTGTCTGTGGGGTCGCACAGAGTCAGACACGACTGAAGCGACTTAGCAGCAGCAGCAGCGGCAGTGTTGTTCCATGTACGGTTCTGACTGTTGCTTCTTGACCTTTATACAGGTGTCTTAGGACACAGGTAAGGTGGTCTGGTATTCTCATCTCTTTAAGAATTTCCCACAGTTTGTTGTCATCCATACAGTCAAAGTTTTTAGCATAGTCAATGAGGCAGAAGTATGTTTTTCTGGAATTCTCTTGCGTTTTCTATGATCCAATGGATTTTGGCAATTTGATCTCTGGTTCCTCTGCCTTTTCTAAACATAGCTTGTTATCTGGAAGTTCTTGTTTCATGTACTGTTGAAGTCTAGCTTGAAGGACTTTGTGCATTACACTGCAAGCATGGGAGGGGAGTGCAATTGTGTGGTAGTTTGAATATTCTTTAGCATTATGTTTCTTTGAGATTGGAATGAAAACTGATCTTTTCCTGTGGCCAGTGCTATTTTCCAAATTTGCTGGCATATTGAGTGTGGCACTTTCACAGCACCATGTTTTAGGATTTGAAATAGCTCAGCTGCAATTTCATCACTTCCACTAGCTTTGTTCATAAACCTTACTTGACTTCACATTCCAGAATATATGGCCCTACATAATTGACCACACTAGGATGGTTATCCAGGTCATTAAGATCTTTTTTGTATAGATCTTCTGTGTATTCTTGCCACCTCTTCTTAATATCTTCTGCTTCTGTTAGGTCCATGTTGTTTTTGTTCTTTATTGTGCCCATCTTTGCATGAAATATTCCTTTGTATCTCAAATTTTTTGAAGAAATCTCTAGTGTTTCCCATTCTATTGTTTCCTCTATTTCTTTCATCATTCATTTAAGAAGGTTTTCTTATCTCTCTTTGCTATTTTTTCAAACTCTGCATTCCTATGGGTACATCTTTCCTTTATTCCTTTGCCTTTTATTTCTTTTATTTTCTCAGCTATTTGTAAGGCCTCCTCAGATAACCCTTTTGCCTTTTGTATTTCTTTTTCTTAGGAATGGTTTTAATCACCACTTCCTGTACAATGTCACAAACCTCTCTCCATAGTTTTTCAGGCACTCTGTTTATCAGATCTTAGCCCTTGAGTCTATTTGTCACTTCCACTGTATAATCATAAGGGATTTGATTTAGGTCATGCCTGAATGGCCTAGTGGTTTTCCTCTACTTTCTTCAATTTATTCTACTTTCTTTAAGTCTGAATAAGGCAATAAGGATTTCACAATCTGAGCCACTGTCAGCTCCCAGTCTTGTTTTTGTAACTCCATCTTTGATTGTGAAGAATATACTCAGTCTGCTTTTGGTGTTGGCCATCGTCCGGTGATATCTATGTGTAGAGTCTTCTCTTGTGTTCTTGAAGAGGGTTTTTGCTATGACCAGTGCATTTTCCTGGAAAAGCTTATTAGCCTTTGTCCTGCTTCATTTTGTAGTCCAAGGCAAATGTTGCCTCTTACTTCAAGTATTTCTTGACTTCCTCTTTTTTGCATTCTATTCCCCTGTGATGAAAAGGACATCTTTTTTTTCTTTTTGGTGTTAGTTCTAGAAGGTCTTGTAGGTCTATCTGGAATGGTTATATCTATTTATGTTTCTCACGTAAGAGATTAAAATTGAGAAATATACTCATTTAAACATAATTATGAATAAAATAGCAATTTTTGAAAAAATTTTCTAAAAAAACACATTATTTTATATTATCCCAAGCCTATTTAGTGTCTTCTTTTAAAAGAAAGATATTTTTATATATGCTTCTATTCAATTTGTTGCAAAGTGTTGATTTAGTTAAAGTGTATGAAGAATAAGAGTGGAAAATGCAAATAACATCTTATTATGAATATGTTTGACTTTCTAGACTACCTGTCTTAGGTACTGCATATTGTACAAATATACAACAATTTGTATAACCATTGTTCTAATAAGTATTATGTGGGGTAGTTACTGCTTGTATAGTTATAAACACTATTTCTACAAATGTGTTTTCATGCCTAGTGGTACATGTTAGCCAGAGTTTCTCTGAAGTATATACCAAGGTGTCAAAATATTGGGTTGCATAACATGTACAGTTACCAATGGAATGTCAAACTGTTTTCCAAATTGGTTTTCTACATTCATACTTAGATTAACAGGCTATGGATATTCCCATTCCTCTATGTTCTAATCTATAAATTTCATTGATTCTAATCAACAAAATTAATCAGCCAATTAAAATTTTCTTTTATGTTGGGTATAAAATGTTATCTCATTGTAATGTCAGCTTGTAGTCCTCTTATTATTAACAGAGCTGTGCATTTTTTGTTTCATGGACTATTTGTGCTTCTTCTTTAAGATGCTTATTAAATCCAGTAAAGAATTCTTTATAACTTTTAATATATAAACTATAAAAGCTTTGTCAGTGTGTATGTCACAAATAGCTTTCTTAAGTTTGTGACTTGTATGTATGGTACCTATGCATTAACTGACATCTCTAATTGTATTATAGTAAGCTGTTAATAATTTCTTTACTGTTTGTATCCTTTCTTACTTAAAAATGTCTTTTCTACTCCAAAGTCTCAAAGATATTTTCTAAAATTTTTCCTTGAAATTTTGGTTTTAAGCTTTCATATTTAAATTTTTAGTATTCTTGAAATTGATTTTGATTTATGTTAGGAAGAAGGAGTTTAATTTTATATTTTTTTCACTTTTTGCTTTATATATTTTATGTGCTTATATTAATAAGAGCATAAAATTTTTGAATTATGACAATTATAACAACTTACTGGTGTCTATTGGTCTTAAGTCTAGTTTGTTAAATTTAAACATGAGGACTTTTTTACTTAGATTGGAATTTTCCACATATATATATATATACATATTATTTTTCTCCAATAACTTTAGTCTACCTTATGTCATCCTCTTTTAGGTATTTCCCTTATATTTAGCATACCTTTGGATTTCTTTCTCTTAAGAAAACAGAAATGACCTATCAGTTTTTTATATTTTATAAGAGTCTTTTAGTTATTTGTGTTAATTAGATTACTGATTGGAGAAGGGCATGGCAACCCACTCCAGTGTTCTTGCCTAGAGAATTCCATGGACAGAGGAGCCTGGCAGGCTACAGTTTATGGGATTGCAAAGAGTCAGACATGACTGAGCGACTAACACAGACAGACATTTGAATTTAGATCTGATACTTGGACTGTAGGCTGTTCATCTTCTTATTTTTTTTTTTCTTTCAGTTTTAACAACATGACTAATAGATGAAACTGGAGCCGATTATACAGAGTGAAGTAAGCCAGAGAGAAAAACACCAATATTGTATACTAATGCATATATATGGAATTTAGAAAGATGATAACGATAACCCTGTATGTGAGACAGCAAAAGAGACACAGATGTATAGAACAGTCTTTTGGACTTTGTGGGAGAGGGAGAGGGTGGGATGATTTGGGAGAATGACATTGAAACATGTATAATATAAGAAACGAATCGCCAGTCTAGGTTTGATGCAGGATACAGGATGCTTGGGGCTGGTGCACTAGGATAACCCAGAGGGATGGTATGAAGAGGGAGGTGGGAAAGGGGTTCAGGAGTGGGAACTTATGTACAACCATGGTGGATTCATGTTGATGTATGGCAAAACCAATACAGTATTGTAAAGTAAAAAAAAAAAAAAAAGCTTTGCAGAGTGATGAGAACAGAGGCCAAATGAAATGGGTTGTGTAGTAAATGGTAGGTGAGAGAAAAGAGGGAACAAATACAGAGAGTCTCTCCTGAATTAATTGTTATGTAGAGAAGATAAAAATAACTGCAGGAAGATGTGGGAATCAAGGGACTGCTTTTCACATTTGTAAGATGTGAGAAACTTAAGCATGTATAAATGTAATTAGGAGTAATACAAATGAGGACAGGTGTTGAATATATATAAGGAAGCAAAGTTATTTGATGGTGTAAAACTCTTGATTGGGTGGGATGTCATAAAATTCTGTGCAAGAGTAGTCAATTTCCCTTCACCACAGCCCTTTATGGAGTTCTCCACAGAGAGGAGAGAGGTTACAGAGGACATGCATGCAGATGTAATAAGGGCTGTAGATCTGCAGCAGGCTGTTAAGGGAGATCTCACTTCATGGCTGCTGTTTTTTTCTGTAAGCAACTAGTTTGTCTCCTGAGAATGACATTATTGGTAGTATGTCTGGCTGGAGCTTTGAGGGCATTTGCAAATTAATATCACAACATTATTGGCAAGTTCTAGGATGACAAGCATGGAATCCCAATTTAATTTTCTAATTTGGTGTTGTTTATCAACACATTTATATGAGCTTCTCTTATCTGAAATTATCTATTTTTAAAAAAGCTTCAAATAATTAACTCTAATATTTTGGTCTTTTTTCTAGGTACTGCTGCTAAGTCACATCAGTTGTGTCCGACTCTGTGACCCCATAGACGGCAGCCCACCAGGCTCCCCCGTCCCTGGGATTCTCCAGGCAAGAACACTGGAGTGGGTTCCCATTGCTTTCTCCAATGAATGAAAGTGAAAAGTGACAGTGAAGTCACTCAGTCGTATCTGGCTCTTAGCGACCTCAGGGACTGCCGCCCACCAGGCTTCTCTGACCATGGGATTTTCCAGGCAAGAGTACTGGAGTGGGGCTCCATTGCCTTCTAGGTACTAGTTATATAATTTTGATCTTATTCTGAAAGAGGACCAGGTGGTTTGAGCTTACAGGACTGTCACTGAGAGAACTGCATCTTCCCTGTCTCTGGCATCTCTTTCTGGAGCTTAGTTGAAGTCCAACATGACATAGAAACTATAAATATTGAACAACTGGGTCCTGATAGTATAGTGTACTCTTTTCTATTTCCTAATTTTGTAATAAAAATCTAAGTATTCTAAATGCATGCATTTAGTTCTAAGGACTGTGAACTCTGGGTTAAAATATTGCACGACTGATACCCTTGCCTGGGAAATAGATACTGGAAGAGGGAGAGGGGGCTGGGACCTGTGGGTGGCTAGTAATGTTCCTTTTCTTGACCTGAGTGCTAATGACGTGGTGTGCTCACTTTGAAAATTCACTGAGAGGTAAGCCCATGTTGTGTGCGCTGTTTGTATTATGATATACGTACAGAAATACAAGTGCATGGGAGCCAATGCTACATAATGTACACTGTAAACATGAGTATATAGGGATGTGTAAATAATATTTATGTAAGCTGCTAAGTCGCTTCAGTCGTGTCCAACTCTGTGCGACCCCATAGATGGCAACCTCCCAGAGTCCCCCGTCCCTGGGATTCTCCAGGCAAGAACACTGGAGTGGGTTGCCATTTCCTTCTCCAATGCGGGAAAGGGAAAAGTGAAAGGGAAGTCGCTCAGTCGTGTCCGACTCTTAGCGACCTCATGGACTGCAGCCCACCAGGGTCCCCCGCCCATGGGATTTTCCAGGCAAGAGGACTGGAGTGGGGTGCCATTGCCATCTCTGAAATATAATCAGGGTTACATTAGAGAGATGAATAGGATGCTGTGAGATTACTCCACTGAGATTATCTTAAATGTTAGCCTTCCCTGGTGGCTCAGATGGTAAATGTCTCCAGTAATCTCCTAATCATCAGATGCAATGGCTTATTTTGAGCAAATACTGTCTGTAAACTTTTTGACCACCACCATCTTCACATGCTGTGTTTCCTTTGATCCTGAACTCTGGATCTATGTATAACCTCGCATATCTTCTCTTTCCATTTCTAACTCATGAGAGACCCATGTTCCCCCTGAATTTTCAGCAGTCATTGCTGCCCAGATAACTCGTAGGGTCATCTTTTCTGTCTTGTTCTCTTCACCATGCCTCAGATCAAAATTCAAAGCTGCCAGCTAACCATATCCATTCATAATGAAAAGGCATCTCCTTCTCCTGTTCTTCTTTCTCATTGTACCTTCATAAAAACCCTATCAACCTATCCATTCTGATATCCTGTGAGATGTCTGCCGTTCTTTTGCAAAGGGAAATATTTTAGTGATCACTCAGAAGATGCCAATTTTTCTAGGAAGTGTTGTCATCAGCAAACTTGTTGCATTGTTTAGAAGCCAGTTTCAGGGAAAAATGTTAGTGATGTGATTGTAAGTGAAAAGTATATGTCATTATCCAATTGCTATGCTTGTAGCCAGTAAAAAGGTTAGAATCTTTAGATATTTTGTGTGTGTGTGCATATGTGTGTGTGTTTGTGATGAAGGCACACTATATTTGTTTTGTATTTTGAGGTTGATAGGTATTCAAGTATAGTTTTTGTTTTTCTCTTGGTAACTGTTAATAGATAGAATGCTGTTCACAGGTTTTCTATTTTTCATTTTCTAAGAAGACCATGGCAACCTACTCAGTATTCTTTCCTGGAGAATCCCGTGGACATGGAACCTGATGGGCTACAGTCCATGGGGTTGCAAAGAGTTGGATATGACTGAGTGACTAACACTGTCACTTACTTTCACTTTCAAGTACCATCTTGATTTTTCAGAAAATCCTAAGCTGATACATAGATATTATTTTTTATACTTGCCTTGGCTTTCAAGGTGAGAAGTCAGCATTTGTTGAAAATCAGAGATGACTTCTGATGATGAGAAATAAGTCTACAGCATTACCTGAAACTTGCTTATTACAGTCACATATGTATTTGAAACACAGTGAGAAGATACTTCATTCAGGGAACACAAATATAAGAGGACACCTTTATTCCTGTTTTAGAGGACATAACAGAAAACAGTATTTTTGGTGTTTCAAGGTCTCTACTATTACTTTTTACAATAATATAAATCTGAAATTCAGAGAAGTAGTTTGGTTAAAATCATGAGGAAAAATCTTATTAAAGTTTATTTTATGTTTGACTATCACAGTATGATTATCATCATTATCCAGGCTTTTGTATAAAATACCACACAATTGTGATGAGGTAAAAGCTTAAATATTTTTTGAGGCCAGAAATATGAATTAGCAATTTCCTTCTAGAAAATGACAGCAAAAACTAGTTCAAGTTTGCAAAATGATATCCACATGATATTTGAATAGGAGGTCTCAGATTATACTTAAAATACAATGTTCTTATCCGTGGCTCAGAGGTTAAAGCGTCTGCCTCCAATGCGGGAGACCCAGGTTCGATCCCTGGGTCAGGAAGATCCTCTGGAGAAGGAAATGGCAATCCACTCCTGGATTGCCTGGAGAATCCCATGGACTAAGAAGCCTAGTAGGTTACAGTCCACGGGATTGCAAAGAGTCAGACACGACTGAGCGACTTCACCTCACCTCACCTCTTATATGTTATATAATCAAGCATAGCTCTGATCTTTGGAAAAGAAATAAAGTTTTATAAAAAAGAAAATCACTGATAATAGCTTATAAGATGCATACTATATTACAAGACAGTCATTTAAGTAAAATCTGAAAGGTTTAAACTAATATCCTCATTAATGTGGAGCTGGCACTTGGTGTGTAATTCAGGTGTAGGTACAAAGAAGTAATATTCTGGCCGAAGATGTTCCCTGGGGTGTATAGTTCCATTCTAGGTATTAGTTCAGTATCAGAGATGATACAGAAATACTAAGAAATAGCTAGGTAGGTAGGTATATAAGAAAAGACATTCTAAGAGTATTCAGTATTAAGTGACATAGCAGAAGGGTCGTTACTTATCTACAGATTGTTCTTCCTGCTTCTGAACTTGAATTTAGGAGTTGTACTTAGTTTTAAATGTGTGCAATAGTTTAAGTCCGGGTGCTACCATAAGAAGTAGAATGTTGTCGTTGTTGTTCAGTTGCCTTGTCATGTCCAATTCTTTACAACCCCATGGACTGCAGTACACCAGACCTCCCTGTCCCTCAACATCTCCTGAAGTTTGCCCAAGTTCATGTCCACTGCATTGGTGATGCTATCCAGCCATCTCATCCTATGATGCCCTGTTCTCCTTCAGTGCTCAATCTTTCCCAGCATCAGGGACTTTTCCAACGAGTCATCTATTCACATAGATGACCAAAATACTGGAGCTTCAGCTTCAGCATCAGTCCTTCCAGTGAGTATTCAGGGCTGAGTTCCCTTAATATTGACTGATTGAATCTCCTTGCTTTCCAAGGGACTTTTAGGAGTCTTCTCCAATACTACATTTCAAAGGCATCAATTCTTAGGTATTCTGCCTTCTTTAAGATCCAGCTATCACAACCTTTGTGACCACTGGGAAGACCATAACCTTGACTATAAGGACCCTTGCCAGCAGAGTAATGTCTCTGCTTTTCAACACACTGTCTAGGTTTGTCACCGCTTTCCTGCCAAGAAGCAATCGTCTTCTGATTTCATGGCTGCAGTGACCATCCATGGTGGTTTCAGAGACAAGAAGTAGAAATCTGTCGCTACTTCCACCTTTTCCCCTTCTATTTGCCATGAAGTAATGGAGTCAAATGCCATGATCTTAGTTTTTAATATTTAATTTTAAGCCATCTCTTTCACTCTCCTTCACCCTCATTAAGATGCTCTTTAGTTCCTCTTTGCTTTCTGCCATTAGAAATAGAATACTGGGCAAGTATTTAAAATAGGGTCTCTTGGACAAAAAGATGGGAACTGAATTATTGGAACTCAGGTGTATTTCTTTTTTTTGGGTGGTGGTGGGGATCTAATAAATGATTCCTCCCAAACTGTATTTTTCTGTAGCAGTGTTTGTCAACCTTGGCCTGATCCTCTGGCCTTCCTTCCAGAATGACACCTTGTCTCAAGGCCCTCAGGGTATGAGCACTTCTGGGCTAGGTGGCTCTGGGCCCAGAGGCCCCAGAGGGTCTTGATACTTGCCCAGCAGCCCTCAGCCAGAGATGCATGTCATTCTTGCCCAAGGATTCCTAATAAGTCCTTGCCACACAGATCTACAGAACAATCATTTGCAGTGGGAGACCCTCTCCTGGTGAATCCCACTGCACCCAAAGCTTGCCACGTGCTTGTCCCCTCACTTAATTCTCCCAAGCCTTATCTTCTGTACACAAGGGAACAAGGTGCTCCCTCAGCAACCCTCAGTGATGTCTGGCTATAAACTATCCTTAGTGCCCACTGTTCTGAGCACTGAGTGTAGAAATAACTGCTTCCTCTCTGCCCTAACATCCTGAGTTCAGCAGGGCAGCTGCACCCATGGTGACAGCAAGTCCGGCATTTGTAGGGCAGCTGTGTTTCTATTATGTGAGATCAAATTAGAACTGGAAATATCAGTTGACTTGATGAATCATCAACTAAACTAAATTTTCTCTTTTAAAAGACATACAAAAGCCTGGAGTGTGGCTGAGTGGGGATCAAATATCTCCGGCTATGGATAGAGGAAAGATGTGGGGGTCAGGGTACCTGAAAGGATTCTCATACATGTTTTTAAAAAATATATCATCTACATTTAAACCTTGCATGAAAACACTAGAAGAGAAAAATAAACCAAACCAACATAATGAAATAAGTCAGACCTCACTGACTGCATGCTTTGAAAGAGATATGCTGCTGCAGCTGCTAAGTCGCTTCAGTCGTGTCCTACTCTGAGTGACCCCATAGACGGCACCCCACCAGGCTCCCCCGTCCCTGGGATTCTCCAGGCAAGAACACTGGAGTGGGTTGCCATTTCCTTCTCCAATGCATGAAAGTGAAAAGTAAAAGTGAAGTTGCTCAGTTGTGTCCGATCCTCAGCTACCCCATGGGCTGCAGCCTTCCAGGCTCCTCCGTCCATGGGATTTTCCAGGCAGGAGTACTGGAGTGGGGTGCCATTGCCTTCTCCAGAAAGAGATCTGAGATCCTGACAAATCTCTGTTTACCCCTAACTAAGTTAAACAATGTGCTAAACAGAAACTATTCATTTCCTTTAAAAATGATGAGCTTTGTGGTAGGTAATTTCTGGTGTATTAGATAGAATTTCTGTTTGCATGGTAGCTGTGAAGATTAAAGTGATACAGGGAACAATTACAGAACAAAATAGCATAACATAGTAGATTTTTTTGTCGTTTGTCTGTATATAAAGCATTAGTTCCTGAATTGGGTTTAGTATGAATGATTTATTTATAAGGTAGCATGTATATGCAATCATACACACTGACACACATACGGACACACTAGCCATTCGTGGAGTTAAACAATAGCTTTTATTCTAAGAGTTGCAACTTAATTTATTTCACTTGGGTCGAGGGAATTAAGTGTTCTGAGAAATGAGTTCTTTAGTTTGGTGATATTTAATTATTTTTTAACAAGAAATAAATGCTATAAAATAAGTGTAGGAAACAGGTGTAGACCATTACACCAAATGTGAAAAAAGTAACAAAGAATTGTGAAGGTCAAAAGACTGTGAGTATAGTTTTCAAGAGGAAGTGACAAGGACTAATGAGATGGTGATGGACAGGGAGGCCTGGTGTGCTGCGATTCATGGGGTCGCAAGGAGTCGGACACGACTGAGCAACTGAACTGAACTGAACTGAACTGAATGGGTCACAAAGATCATAGGTCCCTCTGTCCCTCATTCAGCACTCTAAAATTACCTAGGAAATCCCTTTGTAAGGAGAAAAAGCCATATATTGTTTGGCAAGGAGAGAAAATGCAACATATTGCGAGTCTTTTCTTTCTTTACTCTGTGATGAACTCCTTTTCCAAGACTTTCTGTCGTACCATCTCCTGAGTCAGCCTCTGGAGCGCAAATGAAGAGAAGCAGCTGCGTTAGTGCTGCCACCCTGAAAGGTGAACAGGCTGCCACCTTCAATCTTGTTGCCACTAACTTATGTAGCTGAGGGCCAAGCTCCATGGGCTTTGTCATTCCATGATAGGATTATATACTGCCAGAGAGAGACTCATAATGATGGTGCACTGTAATCTCTTCAAGATTAGGTTTCTGTCAAGACCATATTTCTTATAAAATTGGCCTGAAGAATTATAGTCCACTAAGTTCTAGATAAAGTAATAATTAATTATAGCCAGTAGAGTGTATAGAAAAGTGACAGCATTATTGCTGAATACACACAAAAAAGGGAACTTGTTTAATTAGGTGACAGGAGAAGAAATCATGTTTAGAATTTTAATGAGAACTGCGATGAAAACTTTTGGCCTTTGGCCACCTCAAGTAAAGGCAGAACTTAGAGTGATTTTTAGAGATGAAAGCAGAATTCAGTAACGATGTAAAAGGTACTGAAAGAGGGGAAAAGGACTCATATTTCTAAATGAGATATGCTGAATTAAAAAAAAAATTTTTTCCTTCCTTCTTTATTTTGAGTTGGTAAAAAAGACGTCTCTATAATTGCATTGATTCTGTTCTTGCAAAAGCATGCTAAGAATTATGCCCAGAGCTAGATTCCTTGATCATTTACTAGTCAGTATAGGGGTATCAATGGTTTGTGCATGTGCGTGCTAAGTCGCTTCAGTCATGTCTGACTTTCCGTGAACCCACGGACTGCAGCCCAGCAGGCTCCTTTGTCCATGGAAGGGATTCTCCAGGCAAGAATATTGGAATAGGTTGCCATGGCCTCCTCCAGGGGATCCTCCTGACCCAGGGATCTAACCCATGTCTCTTAAATCTCCTGCATTGACAGATGGGTTCTTTACCACTAGCACCACCTGTGAAGCCCATCAGTGGCTTAGGTTATGCTGAATAAGCAACTACCCTCCCCATCCCTCATATCTATAGCTTAATATAAAGTTTTTTCTCTTTAGTATTAGTGCAAGTTCACCATGGGTTTGAGCAACCCGCCAGGTAAGCGTTCCTGCATACTCAGTGACCAGGCTTCCACATTTCTGGCTCTAACATCTCATGTGAGGCCAGGTGGGTATTTCCATTTGGAAATAATGTGTGCCACGTATGGTTATGTTTCCTGGTGCGTCACAGGTCCACACCTAATATCTTAGAAGAGGGGAAGAACAGCTGTTCTGTTACTAAGAGGAAGAGATTTGAATCAAGTATTAGGGAACAGTTTTAGTGCTCACACTGGTGTTTATTGGATGGTGTTAGTGATCTCTACAGAAAGGAGATGACTGTTGCTTACAGCAGGCGTTTGAATCATCTTCCTTGAAAGAGAGTATAACCTCAAGATTCTCCATTCATTTCCTCAGATACCTACATAGAGAGTTAAGAACTCTAGCTTCCCATAGAACACGATAGACTACTTATTTTCAAAACTCTGGAATTAGAAAAAGCTTAAAATAAAATCACAGGAAGCCACCACAAAGATTTACTATTTTGCATATAGAAAAGTAAATAGAAAATTGTTATAAAGAGCTACTTAAAATTAGTAAATCTATTATTCTTTTAGATGCTATATCAATATTGTAAGCAAGATTGTTCTAAAGTAACAACCTCTAATCCCCAAATTCTCAACAATTTAAGACAAAATTCATTAAAAATTTTTTTTAATCTTTAATTTCTTTTGACTGTTTTATAATTTAAAGGCTGTAATCTTTTAACTTCTTTTGTTAAACTTATTCTAAGTTTATCTTTTATTCTTTTGGATGCATTAAAACCAAAAGTTTATTTTTTATTTATTTAAAAATATTTTCTGTATTTATTTTTAATTGAAGGATAATCACAACAATGTGTTCGTTTCTGCCATACATCAACATGGATCAGCCATAGGTATATATATATATGTTCCCTCCCTCTTGAACCTCCCACCTAGCTCCCACCCCAGCCCTGCCCTCTTTTGAAGATTTGGAACAACTGACTGGTTCCAAATAGGAAAAGTAGTACGTCAAGGCTGTATATTGCCACCCTGCTTATTTAACTTATAAGCAGAGTACACCATGAGAAACGCTGGGCTGGAGGAAGCACAAGCTGGAATCAAGATTGCTGGGAGAAATATCAATAACCTCAGATATGCAGATGACATCACCATTATGGCAGAAAGTGAAGAAGAACTAAAGAGCCTTTTGATGAAAGTGAAAGAGGAGAGTGAAAAAGTTGGCTTAAAGCTCAACATTCAGAAAACAAAGATCATGGCATCCAGTCCCATCATTTCATGGCAAATAGATGGGGAAACAATGGAAACAGTGGCAGACTTTATATTTCTGGCCTCCAAAATCACTGCAGATGGTGATTGCAGCCATGAAATTAAAAGGCACTTACTCCTTGGGAGGAAAGTTATGACCACCTAGACAGCATATTAAAAAGCAGAGACATTACTTTGTCAACAAAAGTCTGTCTAGTCAAGGCTATGGTTTTTCCAGTGGTCATGTGTAGATGTGAGAGTTGGACTATAAAGAAAGCTGAGTGCCAAAGAATTGATGCTTTTGAACTGTGGTGTTGGAGAAGACTCTTGAGAGTTCCTTGGACTGCAAGGAGATCCAACCAGTCCATCCTAAAGGAGATCAGTCCTGAATGTTTATTGGAAGGACTGATGTTGAAGGTGAAACTCCAATACTTTGGCCACCTGATGTGAAGAGCTGACTCATTTGAAAAGACCCTGATGCTGGGAAAGATTGAGGGCAGGAGAAGGGGATGACAGAGAATGAGATGGTTGGATGGCATCACTGACTCAATGGACATGGGTTTGGGTAGACTCTGGGAGTTGGTGATGGACAGGGAGGGCTGGCATGCTGTGGTTTATGGGGACACAAAGAGTTGGACATGACTGAGTAACTGAACTATACTGAAATGAACTATGAAGAAATGTTAGTAGTTTGGGAGAAAAAAAAAACAAATTTGTAAATCATAAACTTATATACTCTCATAGCTTCATTAAATTAATATTTGATAAGTAGAGCTCTGGAGTATCAGATGGTTTGACAAAAGACCACAAGGTAATTGCAATAGCAAATTGTTCACAGGTCCTAGAGAGAGTACACGTTATGCCTCCATGGGCCGCACAGCGAGATTAAGGAGTATGCAGACAGAGAGAGTGGCAGGACTTGGGGCATATGCCTTTGTTATGATCTGCAGGTAGAGTGTTTTGGGGTTCCTGGGTTAAAGTTAGATTGGTCAATTAAAAACCAGGAGAGTGGCATTTGGGAAGATCTCTAAGCAGCCCAAGGGAAAGGCCCTGGAAGGCAGAGAAACTATTTATCATCAAGGCTGTTGGGGAAGCCAGAGAGTCTTTGTTTAGGGCTTACACTTGCATGAGAAACTAATGATGGCTTATGACCCCCGAGGTTCTCTTGACACAAAATGGATGCAAGGCAGCAGTACCATGTAGAAGCTTAGCTAAATTCTCAACAAGTGCTTCATTCTTCTCCTTCCCATTCTATTCACTGATTATAACAGTTTTTAATTTTCTTGGCAAAAATAATTTGTAAATCAAACCCTTCATATAAAAGCTTAGGCATCTTAGATTAATTTTAGGATTATTTATTTGCTTAGTCAACAAATTCTTGATTTGCCAGTGAACAATTTTTTCATGTGCTCTTTCCTTTTAATAAGCATTTGCTTTTAAGTGCTGATCATTGCAGCATGAATAGTAGTTATTTTCTGAGAAAATGGATATGAAGCAGATATTGACTTTTGTGGCAGTGAACATAGAGATTTATTGACTGGAAGATAAGGTCAATACTTGCCTTGAGGGACAATAAATCTAGATGTTCAACAAAATATAAAGTCAATATTTGTATTAATACCTATGCTTTGAATACCTGTCTAAAATCCCTGGAAATTTCTCTATATAGTAGTGGAATTTCTTGATCTTTGAAAAGGGTGCCATTGTAAATACACCTTGAAAAGCTATTGCAAAGTTTGAAACTAAGATCAAAATAAACTAGTGCAGATATCAAAAGTAGAGTGCATGAATTTTGCAGTCTCTTTTGCAAGACTGTTTTCTTTAAAATGTGCAAACTTTAAAAACTACTTGATTCATTAAAGTGTGAAATTTGTTTAGTTAACAGCATTTCACTGAAGTACAATTTTAATAGCTAGAAAGCATATATGACAGACCTAGAACTCTAATGTTCATGAATAAAATGTTGTTTCTCCTAGATTCTGATTGTCAACTACTTTTGTCTCTTAAGACTTCAAGGGCATTCTTTGCAAATAAATCACTGGATTGTAAGTACAGTACAGTGCTAATTATGTTATTACATTGTTCCCTTGGGTGCCACCATTTTATTATTATAGCCCCTTAACTGATTAGAATGCTTCCTCCATTAAGAAATACCCGTTACATATAGACTTCATAGTATTGATTTCAGAGGCAAACTTTCTAGAAGTACTTGCAATCATCAAAACAAAACTAGGTATCTCCCACCAGGTACCCTCCCTGTCATCTTTCTAGCAGTGGCTTGTCTGCCTTCTAAATCCCCTGGACTAATCACTGTAGGGTTTATTAACATTTTTCTGTCAGTAATGTTCCACTTTTAATTTACAGTGAATGAGCCCATGCACTTTCATCCTCTTCACCTGCCATTGAAATAGCCAGCACTTATTATAATAGAACAAAATTAAATCACAATCTAGCATTAGAAACAAGGCAAGGAAACTCAAAATAACAGGGACTGAGGACAAAGTGAGGCCATGGACAGTTAGCAGGAGCAAATGTTGAACGTGCAAATGCTTTTGAAAAATACACTGCTGCCACGGTCCATAAGGGATGAGATTTCTGTGGAAGCAGCACTCCTCATGGAGGATGTGCCGAGTAAGGTGAAGATACTGCTCCGAAAGGCTTCTGAGGTGGGTGGCCATGCTGGTTCAGAAAAGTCTATCCCAGCCAGCTTTCAGAAAAATGATTTAGTATAGCAGCCAGGCTCTGCTTCTTAATACTACTTGCCATAGCAACTGGACCTGCTATCTTGCAGATTATAGTTCTAAAAATGAAAAAACTGTTCTCCTTAAATCTGTGTCTGATTGTTCTTTCAGATAATGTTCATGTTTTATCTTGACATCCCAAAGCAGAAATGCATTGATCACCCTCTGTTTGTAGCAAAGTAAGAAAAATTTTTATACATTTGAGACTCAAAAGGTGAAACAAAAGTTAGGATTCTAAATTATCACTGAAATCATCTCTAACTTCATAAATGCTACTTGAGAGGTATTTATTCCATCTGTGAAACAGGAACAGAAAATATTGCTTTTAGATGGAGAAACAGATTTCTGGATTTAAAACCTCTCCACTATCACCACTGCTCTGAATTCTGTAATTTATATGTGAGAAACTAAAAACAAGTTACTTAGAACTGTTAAGGGTAAAAAGGCAAGTGAAAATGCCAGCTTAGTGCAATGAGCAGGAAATATAGTGGCATTATAACCTTCAGATAAAATGACATCCAAGGGCAAAAACATTAAATGGGGCAAAGATAACAGTGGTGATCAACGCAGAGTTCACAGTTCCATGATTATAATCACTCATTTGTTCATACCCTCAATTCTTTGTCCCTTTTTTCTCTCTCTGTTACTTGGAATTAACTTCAACCCTGGTTAAATGCAACTACTTACCAATTCCAGATCTGAAAACTTGCTGCAGAATATGGCTGGAGAAGTCACCTGAAAATATTGTCTGATCTCATGTTAATTGCTAGCCACAGGCATCAAGGCAGCTCTTAACACTGCCATGGAATGACCTGCTTTTTGATGACCTCATTTCTTATTTTGCTATAAACAAAAAAGCAACTAGGAGAGAATTTCTACAAGTATGGTGACTTTCTGTTTGATTCTGTGCTCATATACTCTGCATGCCCTCCTATTTTTGTGAAGTTACTATATAATATGTGAAATAGTGATCCCTCCAGTTAAGCTTATCTATAATTCTAGAATTTAAAGAACACCAGTGGAGAAATATATATTTGAGAGTTGTCAACATATAAATGGTATTTGAAATTAAAAAATAATAATGATATAGTAGTTGATTTAGTCACTAATTCATGTCTGACTCTTGTGATCCCATGGACTGTAGCCTATCAGGCCCCTTTGTCCATGGGATTCTCCAGGCAAGAATACTGCAGTGGGTTGCCATTCCCTTCTCCAGGGGATCTTCTCAACCCAAGGGTAGAATCCATGTCTCCTGCATTGCAGGCAGATTCTTTATTGATTGAGCCACCAAGGAAGCCCTGGTCAGAATATTTATATACAGATTATAATATACCATGTTCTTTTATAAGTACTTTATATATTGTATTAACTCATTTAATACAACATAATTGGTATTTTTTTTTAATTTTTATTTTTACTTTATTTTACATTACTATATTGGTTTTGCCATACATTGACATGAATCCATCTTGGGTGTACATGAGTTCCCAATCCTGAACCCACCCCACTAATCCACACACCTATGGACACCTTATCTTCGACAAAGGAGGCAAGAATATACAGTGGATTAAAGACAATCTCTTTAACAAGTGGGGCCAGGTTCCAGCCCCAGTGGATCCAGGAATATTCAAAGCGTGGATGGAGTGGGCGGATAGGAAAGGACAGGACAGGATAGGATAGGATAGCTCAGGACAGGATAGTATAGTGGGAAATTAGTGGAGTAAAGGAGGCGGAATAACTTGGTTTATGGGGAAGGCCAATAAAATCTCAAGACAAGAGATTTGCACCATCTACGTGGGCCACTGGCATCTGCTTGAATCTCTAAAGGGGCCCCACCGTGGGTCCCTTTTCTTGCAGAACTTATAGCCAGGGCAAGTAAGTAGATGTGGTGAGCCCCCCGTTCCAGTTGGGAATTCAGCCTGGAATTATAGTACAAGAGGACAGAAACAAAGAGACATGGAGGGAGCCAGATTTCTCTAAAGAAGGAGTTTGAGAGAGCGAGCCATCTGAGAAACTGGTCTGAGAAGCTGATCTGAGAAAACTGTTCCGAGAAAGCTGGTCCAAACTTTATTTTTCACAAGCCCTTTTTTATACAAATGAAGATCAATAGGTATTCAAATTTTGACAGTGTCAGCAGCCCTGACTCTTATCAAGACCAGGCTTATTCTCTGCATACCTAATTGTATACACAAGTCTTAGGTAATTTACATCATCTTCCGGCCAAAAGGCCAATTCAACAATTTACAGTTCTTTTCTGATAAGTGTTACTTTTTCCAAGGTCTGGAGCCATTCTCGGGAGGCACTAAACAAAGTTGCATTCTTACATGTCCAAACTTTATTTTTCACAAGCCCTTTTTTATACAAATGAAGATCAATAGGTATTCAAATTTTGACAGTGTCAGCAGCCCTGACTCTTATCAAGACCAGGCTTATTCTCTGCATACCTAATTGTATACACAAGTCTTAGGTAATTTACATCATCTTCCGGCCAAAAGGCCAATTCAACAATTTACAGTTCTTTTCTGATAAGTGTTACTTTTTCCAAGGTCTGGAGCCATTCTCGGGAGGCACTAAACAAAGTTGCATTCTTACATAGCAAGGACACAGCAAGCAAGAGGGGATACAATGATTTATAAAAGAAAGCAATTAACTCAAAAGCCTAGTGTTGCTAACATCAAAAACCTACTACATATCTTTTTCCAAATATTGTTTGTATAGCAGAAACTTCCAGGTGCAAATAAGGAGGTCTGGCAGCAATTGTTGAGGCAACAGCGAAATCCTATTACTGATAGAACTTTGACTCTTAGAAAAGGTTTGTAACTTTAACACACTTCAAGGCCTTTTTACCCCTCACAGTTGGGGGGTTGTGAGCAATTCACAAGCTTGCAAAAGGTCAGGGGAACCTGTTTAGGCAGGCTAGAGCATTGGGCTGAAACATTCCTTTCAAATGCAGGAATCCAAAGCTTTGAATTAACTCTTTCCGAGAAACTGGCAGAGAATAGTGGGGAAACAGACAGATACAGACAAATTCTTATTTTTGGGGGTACATGCTCAGGAAAAACCAGGGAGAAATCCGATGACTCAAATTGTCCTGCCATCTGAGTCTACCACGTGACTCTGTCATGGGTGGGATTCCTCACGCTGGCCCCCGACAAAGTGGTGCTGGGAAAACTGGTCAACCACTTGTAAAAGAATGAAACTAGATCACTTTCTAACACCATACACAAAAATATACAGAAATATAGATCAATGGAACAAAATAGAAAGCCCAGAGATAAATCCACACACCTATGGACAGCTTATCTTCAACAAAGGAGGTAAGAATATACAATGGAGTTATTACAATCACTTTAACAAGTGGTGCTTGGAAAACTGGTCAACCACTTGTACATGAATGAAACTAGATCACTTTCTAACACCATACAAAAAAAAAATAAACTCAAAATGGATTAAAGACTTAAATGTAAGAACAGAAACTATAAAACTCCTAGAGAAGAACATAGGCAAAACACTCTTCTACATAAATCACAGCAGGATCCTCTATGATCCACCTCCCAGAATACTGGAAATAAAAGCAAAAATAAACAAATGGGATCTAATTAAAATTAAAAGCTTCTGCACAACAAAGGAAACTATAAGCAAGGTGAAAAGACAGCCTTCTGAATGGGACAAAATAATAGCAAATGAAGCAACTGACAAACAACTAATCTCAAAAATATGCAAGCAACTTATGCAGCTCAGTTCCAGAAAAATAATTGGTATTATTATTATCATTTTGCAATGATGAACCTTGACATGAACATCAAGGGAGGGTAGAAAATATATCCAAGGATAGTGATCTGGCATACTCTACCATAGAGGTCAGGGAAGTAAAAAAAAATGAACTAAAGAGGCATGAGGATAAGCCCATGAGACAGGAAAAAACAAAGCAGAGCTTATCGTCTGGAAGACAACCGTAAAAGTATTTCAATAATGAATATTCTGCCAAATACTAAGAAAGGGAAGCTGTTGTTGTTTAGTCACTAAGTCATGCCTGACTCTTCTATGACTCCATCAATATAGCCTGCCAGGCTCCTCTGTCCATGGGATTTCCTAGACAAGAATACTGGAGTGGGTTTCCATTCCCTTCTCCAGGGGATCTTTCAGACCCAGGGATTAAACCCACATCCCCTGCATTGGCAGGTGGTTTCTTTACTGCTAAGCCACCAGGAAAGCCCAATGAATGAAAACAGACCCTAGTAAATGGATGATAATTGATGATACCCAAGAAAAGCATATTAGTGGAGTAAAGGAAAGCAAAGTGAAGTAGATTCAAAATAGAATGGAAGGTGAAAAGTTGGAGACAATGAATATTTCAGTCTGCTCAGGCTGCCATAACAAAATATCATAGCCTAGGTGGTTTCCTCAACAGAAATTTAGGTTTTCAGTTTCAGAGGTTACAAGTCAAGGTCAAAGTTTGAACCAGTTAGGTTTCTGGTGAGAACTTTCATCTTGCCTTGTAACTGCCTCTTTCTTGCTACGTCTTCATGTGGCCTTTCCTTGGTGTGTGTGTGTGCTTCTGCATGGGGGGGGGGGAGTAGAAGAGAGGGAAAAAGCAAGCTGCCTGATGACTCTTCTAAGAACATGGATTGCATTGGATTAGGACTCCTCTTTTATAATCCCATTTAGCTTAATTGCCTCCTAAATGTCAATGTCCAAATACAGTCATTTTGGGTTTTAGGACTTAAACATATGAACTTTGGGGAGGAGACATGATAGAGTCTGTAGTAATGACCACAGACAAGTTTGTATTATGTTGACAACTCTATGCAGAGACTAAATTATAGAGGATGAAAGTTAATGCAAGGAGGAGGCTATTAATTGTGGTATGGCATCATATAGTTGAATATATTTTGGTGTTAGCCCTAGAAATGGACTCTAGATGGATGGAGTACATGTTTTGGAGACTGGGGAAAAAGCATGTAAGAAAGACTACATATAGTGTAGTGAGTGGCAGGTTATACTTTTCAAAGATGGTCACATCTTTTCCCATTATAAATACTCTTTTGCAATGTGCCCTTGCCATTATCCCATCAAGGACTGGAGTCTGTTCTGTACTGCTTTATATCTGGATTCTGTGACTGCTTCTGTTTAGAGAATATGGCAGAACTGAGGCTGTACAGCTCTAGGAATAGCCCTTAAATGGCCTGTCAACTTTGCCTTCCTGCTGCTTGAAAGCCAGCTACTCTAGAAGGGCATGGTTCTCTGAGAAAAGCACGCTGCTGCATGAAGTAGCCTTGGAGGACGAATAATCACAGGGTGTGATTTGGGGGTGGAGTCTTGTGGAAAGGAGGAGAGAGGCCAAACAGCTCCATGGCATCAGACATGAAATTAAAGAAACTGTTTCGGATAACGGTTTCATCCAGTGCTGTCAAGTCTCAGCTGACTCTAGTCCCAGCTACTGTCTGACCACACACACAAGATACACCACATGCATCTTACTTAGTTCAGCCTAGTCAACCTACAGAACACTGAGGAGATAAATATTTTGGGGTGGTTTGTCACACATTACTAGGTACCTGAAATGGGAGTGGGTGGTGGTAAATGGATGTAAAATCCAAGAGAGTATCTCTGTTTGCACGTTAAGAACTGGGAAAATAGTGCTGGTGGTATCTGAGAAGGAAAATTGTGAAACAAATTCGAAGGTGAAAACCAAGAGTTCTATTTTGACTTCTTTAAGGCTGAAATCATTACGTATCTCTGTCAAGTACGTGGATGAAAGGAAAGAGTGGTAAACTGTCAAAAGTTTCTGAAAAGTTGAATAAGAAAATAATAGTACCTATTGGCTAGATCAATATGAACATTACTGAGCTTTGTATAGGTTTCTTTCTCCCCATCCCTGCAATCTCTACACCAATCAATAGAGTCTCAGTATCTCATATCAAAAGTAGCTCTGATTGTCTTCCATTCTCAGCTCACTCTTACTACTTCTAAATTATTTATTTTTCCAAAATTACTTTCATCATTTCATACTAATGTTATAAAATTTGTCATTTTATGTAAGATAAAGTTCTTTATCTGTATTAGTAAATACCACCAAAATATATATTTATTCTATCTACCCACTTTATCTACTATACTATGGGAACATATCTCTGATCATGGGAGTATTCTCCTAATTCTATAACTAAATGCCATCTGTTCCTTTTGTTTCAAGTGCCCATCTCTTATTTTCCTCTATCCAGACCCTTTACTCTTTGGACAAAGGCCTTCTTCCATGGTACTTTTTACATTTTTCTGGAAAAATAATTTTAAATTATAGTGTAAAATCTATAGTGGATCATGAAATCAATTTTCTGTGTCCTGCCTACATTTAAAAAAATCAAACAAACAGGAAAGAAAATACAAGTTAGTGAAGATTAATATTAATTCATTAAATTTTTGTTTCAGGTTGTATGTGTTTGTGTGTGGGGATGTGTGCATGTCTTTGTTCTTAAATATGGTTGTGCTATGTCTATATGATCAGGAAATAAAATATTTTGTTGTGGGGCCACATTAAACAAATTAAAAGCCACTTATCTAGAGCATATAACTCTCTTACCTAATCTCCTATTTGGCCTTCTAAAATCTAATTCATTTTAATAGTGTCTAGTATGCTGAATATTGAATTGTTTAATTATTTTAAATATATGTTCCTGAGAAAATATTTACTCATTTGTCCATTTCTCACTGAAAATGTGTATGTATTGCCTGTTATGAGTCATCTTTTGTGCTTTTCTCTGGGTCTACAGTGAAATGTTTGATAGACTCTTACTCATGAGGCTTATATAGGGAAAGACACTGTAAGGCCATCAGACAAGGTCATCATTGATAAGAATTAGATGAAGAAAACAAATAGGGGACTTTCAGTTCAGTTCAGTTTAATCGCTCAGTCATGTCCAACTCTTGGCAACCCCATGAATCACAGCACACCAGGCCTCCCTGTCCATCACCAACTCCCGGAGTTTACTCAAACTGATGTCCATTGAGTCGGTGATGCAAGCCAGTCATCTCATCCTCTGTGTCCCCTTCTCCTCCTGCCCCTAATCTCTCCCAGCATCAGTGTCTTTTCCAATGAGTCAACTCTTTGCATGAGGTGGCCAAAGTATTGGAGTTTCAGCTTTAGCAACAGTCCTTCCAATGAACACCCAGGCCTGATCTTTAGAATGGACTTTAGAGCATCTAAAATCTTGGGGCAACTTGGGCTTACTTGGAAAAGTGGTGTTAGATCTGACTTCAGAAAAATAATTACAACTTGCATATGCAGAAGAAGTGAACTGGGAAAGAATATTAAAAGAATAATTATGTTATTTGAGACCCTGAGGTAGATAGAACAGCTAATTAGAGAAATTGAAAGAAGAGCCTTTTGACTGGAGCAAAGTGAATGAGGAAAGATTGACAGTGAGGCTAAAAAAGCATAAATGGAGAAAATCATCCCTAATATCCTCATAGATTGTGTAGTTTTCCCAGTTTAATCTAAAAGCAATGAGAAAGCTCTAAAGCATTTCAGTCTGAGGAGTCACATGATTGACTCTGCATATTTGACAAAATACTCTGTGAGGAATGGATTAGAGGGGAGTAAGAGTGGTCCTGGAGACCTAAGGCAGGAGGCTGATGCTGTAGCGTATGCCAAAGATGATAATGATTTGGTTGGGATGGTGATAATGGGGATGGAGAAAAGTCGATGAATTGGAGGGATATTTAGGATGTAAAATTGATATGAAATAGTGGCTTATTGGAATGGAAGGTAAATGAGAGAAATCTTAAATGATGTCTCCCTAGTTCTTGGCCTGAAGAGATGGTGGACCAATTTAGAAGAAATGAGCATGGGTATAATTTTGGATGCATGGGATTTGAGATCGATTTGAGATATTTAAGTGTTGGTGGATGTTTGATACATCGGTTAGTAGTCAGGGAACAGTTCTGGGCTGGGGATAAAAATGTGGATTAGAACAACCAAAAGGAAAGAGTAAAGTAAGAATCAGTCAGTACAGTCAGTTCATTCAGTCGTGTCTGACTCTTTGCGACCCCATGAATCGCAGCACGCCAGGCCTCCCTGTTTATCACCAACTCCCGGAGTTCACTCAGACTCATGCCCATCGAATCAGTGATGCCATCCAGCCATCTCATCCTCTGTCATCCCCTTCTCCTCCTGCCCCCAATCCCTCCCAGCATCAGAGTCTTTTACAATGAGTCAACTCTTTGCATGATGTGGCCAAAATACTGGAGTTTCAGCTTTAGCATAATTCCTTCCAAAGAAATCTCAGGGCTGATCTCCTTTAGAATGGCCTGGTTGGATCTCCCTAAAGTCCAAGTGACTCTCAAGAGTCTTCTCCAACATCACAGTTCAAAAGCATCAATTCTTTGGTGCTCAGCTTTCTTCACAGTCCAACTCTCATATTCATACATGACCACTGGAAAAACCATAGTCTTGAGTAGATGGACCTTTGTTGGCAAAGTAATATCTCTGCTTTTCAGTATGCTATCTAGGTTGGTCATAACTTTTCTTCCAAGTAGGTGTCTTTTAATTTCATGGCTGCAGTCACCATCTGCAGTGATTTTGGAGCCCCCAAAATAAAGTCTGACAATGTCTCCACTGTTTCCCCATCTATTTCCCATGAAGTGATGGGACCAGATGCCATGATCTTCGTTTTCTGAATGTTGAGCTGATTTTAAACCTTTAGTACCTGAGTTTTAAGAAGACAATTAAGTAAAACAAATTGAAAAGAGTGGATGGAAAAGAGGATGGAATTTTTCCCACTTGATTTAGCAAACCAGAGGTTATCAGTGGACTTAGAGAGATTGGTTTGAAAACATAGTGGGAAGGGAAGCATTGAATGAGTTGGCAGAGTAAATGGGACATAAGAAAGTGAAAGTGAAAGTGAAATTATTAGTCACTTAATTGTGTTCATCTCTTTGTGATCCATGGACTGAAGCCCTCCAGGCTCCTCTGTCCATGGAATTCTCCAGGCAAGAATACTGGAGTGGGTTGCTTTTCCAGTAAATATGAATAACTATCTGAGAAAGTTAAGATAAGCCTGCTGAAGATTAGAAAGCATGTACATTTTATAAATGCTCAATAAATTCTTGTTGAATGAAGAAATAAACAACTTTTTTTGAAAACAATTTTCTTCAAATGATTAATGTTGAAAGAAGGAATTAACATTGGATTCTTGCAATGTAGTAGGGCTTTTTTTTCAGGAAATAATTTTATATGGAGTATGGTGGAATTTTTCCCACTTGATTTAGCAAACCAGAGGTTATCAGTGGACTTAGAGAGATTGGTTTGAAAACATAGTGGGAAGGGAAGCATTGAATGAGTTGGCAGAGTAAATGGGACATAAGAAAGTGAAAGTGAAAGTGAAATTATTAGTCACTTAATTGTGTTCATCTCTTTGTGATCCATGGACTGAAGCCCTCCAGGCTCCTCTGTCCATGGAATTCTCCAGGCAAGAATACTGGAGTGGGTTGCTTTTCCAGTAAATATGAATAACTATCTGAGAAAGTTAAGATAAGCCTGCTGAAGATTAGAAAGCATGTACATTTTATAAATGCTCAATAAATTCTTGTTGAATGAAGAAATAAACAACTTTTTTTGAAAACAATTTTCTTCAAATGATTAATGTTGAAAGAAGGAATTAACATTGGATTCTTGCAATGTAGTAGGGCTTTTTTTTCAGGAAATAATTTTATATGGAGTATGGTTGATTAACAATGTTGTATTAGTTTCAGGTATACAGCAAAGTGATTCCGTTATAGTCAAACATGTTTCTGTTCTTTTTCAAATCTTTTCCATTTAGGCTGTTACATAATATTGAGCAGAGTCCCCTGTGCTATGCAGTAGGACCTTGTTGGTTATTCATTGTAAATATAGCAGTGTATACATATTGATCCCAGACTCCTTAACTGTCCCTTCCTTCCTTCCTTACCCCCAGTAACTATAACTTTATTCTCTAAGTCTGTGAGTCTGTTTCTGTTTTGTAAATAAGTTCATTTTGTATCATTTTATAAGATTATGCATATAAATGATATCATATGATATTTTGCTTGTGAAGTATATCTTTCATTTAAACCTTCTTAGTCCATCCTATAAGATAGATGGTATTATTCTATTTTTTAATAAGAAAAATTAGGTTCTGAAAATGAGATGCAGTTGAGATTCAGTTCAGAAAATGAGATGCAGTTGTCTAAGTTTGCATAGTTAAGTGGCAGAGCAGGCATATCAACCTTTGACTGTTTCAGAGTCTATTCTGTCCTAGAAAAATGCAACTTACTTGACCACAAAAGTCTATTAGTTAAGAGTTAGAGGGAGTCCTAGTGATATATTCTTTGGATCCAGCTTTCTCTGGTCTAGTAAACTACATATGGAGGTCCACTTTAGATCAGAGACTCTCAGCCATGGCTGACCATTCATTCAACTAGAATGCTTTTTTTTAGAAAATGAATGCCTAAATCCCACCTTAGGAAGGTCTGAGAGTGGTACCAGAGAATCAATATTTTTAAAAAGTGTCCCAGGTTATTCTAATGTACCATTGAAATTGAGAAAAATTAGATTGCTACCAAATTACTAATTAATAAAAGCCAAAGGCCTAATTAATACTTTATGATATTTTACTAGTTTTGACTAAGTTTAAATTTGGGGAAAGTAGTGGAAAACACATTGACTCAGACACAGATGAACACATCTGGCAGTGACTGCTAAGAAACAGGATGATACCAAAGGCTCATCAATCTTGGTGCCTTCTCTACGGGTCATTTTGATGCAATAGAAGCATTTCCTCTGGCCCTATTGGTATGTTGCATATTTAAGAGCAGCCAATAGAGCTACTTCTTGCCTGAAGTAGAGAGAAAAGACCCAGTACTAACAGAATGTAGCATGTTGCATTGAGCGCCTACTTCCCTGCCCTTTCCCACCCCCTTATTCCCA
>SJXQ01002884.1:0-32114 GCA_006408695.1 Aepyceros melampus
CCTCAGGATTGTCCCAGTGCACTGGCTTTGAGTGCCCTGTTCCATGCATTGAACTTGGACTGGTCATCTATTTCACATGTGGTAATTACATGTTTCAATGCTATTCTTTCAAATCGTCCCACCCTCACCTTCTCCACAGAGTCCAAAAGTCTGTTCTTTAGACCTGTGTCTCTCTTGCTGTCTTGCATAGAGGGTCCGTACCATCTTTCTAAATTCCATATATATGCATTAATATACTGTATTGGTGTTTTTCTTTCTGACTTAATTCACTCTATATAATAGGCTCCAGTTTCACCCACCTCATTAGAACTGATTCTAATGCATTCTTTTTAAGGTGAAGTCACTCAGTCGTGTCCGACTCTTTGTGATCTCGTGGACTGTAACCTACTAGGCTTCTCCGTCCATGGGATTCTCCAGGCAAGAGTACTGGAGTGGATTGCCATTTCCTTCTCCAGAGGATCTTCCCAACCCAGGGATCGAACCTGGGTCTCCCACATGGGAGGAAGACGCTTTAACCTCTGAGCCACCAAGGAAGCCCAGAGCTGAGTAATATTCCATTGTATATACGTACCACAACTTTCTTATCCATTTGTCTGCCAATGGACATCTAGGTTGCTTCCATGTCCTAGCTATTGTAAACAGTGCTGCGATGAACATTGGGGTACATGTGTCTCTTTCAATTCTGGTTTCCTTGGTATATATGCTCAGCAGTGGGATTGCTGGGTCATATGGCAGTTCTATTTCCAGTTTTGTAAGGAATCTCCACACTGTTATCCATAGTGGCTGTACTACTTTGCATTCCTATCAACAGTGTAAGAGGGTTCCCTTTTCTCCGCACCCTCTCCAGCATTTATTGTTTGTAGACTTTTTGATAGCAGCCATTCTGACCAATGTGAAATGGTACCTCATTGTGGTTTTGATTTGCATTTCTCTGATAATGAGGGATGTTGAACATCTTTTCATGTGTTTGTTAGCCATCTGTATGTCTTCTTTGGAGAAATGTCTGTTTAGTTCTTTGGCCCATTTTTGATTGGGTTGTTTATTTTTCTGGAATTGAGCTGCAGTAGCTGCTTGTATATTTTTGAGATTAATTCTTTGTCAGTTGCTTCATTTGCTATTATTTTCTCACTCTGAAGGCTTTCTTTTCACCTTGCTTATAGTTTCCTTCATTTTGCAAAAGCTTTTAAGTTTAATTAGGTCCCATTTATTTATTTTTGCTTTTATTTCCATTACTCTGGGAGGTAGGTCATAGAGGATCCTGCTGTGATTTATGTCAGAGAGTGTTTTGCCTATGTGTTCCTCTAGGAGTTTCATAGTTTCTGGTCTGACATTTAGATCTTTAATCCATTTTGAGTTTATTGTTGTGTATGGTGTTAGAAAGTGTTCTAATTTCATTCTTTTACAGGTGATTAGTTTTCCCAGCACCACTTGTTAAAGAGATTGTCTTTTATCCATTGTATATTCTTGCCTCCTTTGTCAAAGATAAGGTCTCCATAGATGTGTTAATTTATCTCTAGGCTTTCTATTTTGTTCCATTGATCTATATTTCTCTCTTTGTACCAGTACCATACTGTCTTGATGACTGTAGCTTTGTCGTATAGTCTGAGGTCAGGCAGGCTGATTCCTCCTGGTCCATTCTTCTTTCTCAAGATTACTTTGGCTATTTGAGGTTTTTTGTATTTACATATAAATTGTGAAATTATTTGTTCTAGTTCTGTGAAAAATACCATTGGTACCTTGATAGGAATTACATTGAATCTATAGATTGCTTCAGGTACTATACTCATTTTCACTATATTGATTCTTCCATGAACATGGTATATTTCTCCATCTATTTATGTCATCTTTGATTTCTTTCTTCAGTGTTTTATAGTTTTCTATATATAGGTCTTTTGTTTCTTTAGGTAGATTTATTCCTAAGTATTTTATTCTTTTCATCACAATGGTGAATGGAATTCTTTCCTTAATTTCTCTTTCTGTTTTCTCACTGTTAGTTTATAGGAATGCAAGGGATTTCCGTGTATTAATTTTATATCCTGAAACTTTACTGTATTCATTGATTAGCTCTGGTAATTTTCTGGTGGAGTCTTTAGGGTTTTCTATGTAGAGGATCTTGTCATCTGCAAACAGTGCGAGTTTTACTTCTTCTTTTCCAATCTGGATTCCTTTTATTTCTTTTTCTTCTCTGATTTCTGTGGCTAAAACTTCCAAAACTATGTTGAACAGTAGTGGTGAGAGTGGGTACCCTTGTCTTGTTCCTGACTTTAGGGGGAATGCTTTCAGTTTTTCACCATTGAGGATAATGTTTGCTTGGATTTATCATACATGGCTTTTATTATGTTAAGGTATGTTCCTTCTATGCCTACTTTCTGGAGGGTTTTTATCATAAATGGATGTTGAGTTTTGTCAAAAGCTTTCTCTGCATCTATTGAGATAATCATATGGTTTTTATCTTTCAATTTGTTAATTTGGTATATCACATGATTGACTTGTGAATATTGAAGAATCCTTGCATCCCTGGGATACAGCCCACTTGGTTATGATGTATGATCTTTTTAATATGTTGTTAGATTCTGTTTACTAGAATTTTGTTAAGGATTTTTGCATCTATATTCATCAGTAAAATTCAGCTTCCTATGCCCATTCCAGATCTACTAAATCAGACTCTGTATTGGGATCCTAGGAAGTATTGTTGTCAAAGAGCCTTCTGAAATGAGCAGCAAGATATGGGACTCCCCAGTGCAATCCCCACATTCAGCTAGTAAAGAAATAGTCTTATGAAAGCAGCCTGTTTAGAATGGGAAATAAAATAATATAGAACAGAGGTAAGAAAGCCATGGCTCTGAGAGCCACAAGATAAGCATGTTAGATATTGTTAAGTAATAATTATAATAATAATAAAAAATTTAATTGCAAATAGCATTTTTTTTGATCAGTCACTATTCTAGGTACTTTACCTGCATTACTTTTTAAAAATCCTCTCTCTGTGAGCTAAGTATCACTAGTATTTCTATTTTATATATGGGAAAATGACAATACAGAGAAATTAAATAACATGCCCGAGAGCACATTGCTGGTATACTGCATAGCTGGGATTAGAATCCAGGTAGCCTGGTTCTGGGAACTGTATACTCAACTACAATTAGGGAAAGTACCTTCTTCCTGAAAGTAGAGATTATTTTGCATAGAACAGCTGTACTCAGAAATTTTTCATTGAATTAGACTGAGCAAAGGACAGGAGTTTTTTAGAAAAGGTCACACCCTTCTGTCTTTCCCAAGGTATCTGAAAATCTTTGTAGGCTTTTATTCCATTTTATTGACCCTTTGGCAAAGCTATTCTGAATCTGCTAGTCAGTCCTTGAACAGGTAGATTTCCTGGTTACTGACAGGAAGAGTTGAGTCTTCTATCTTATTTGTGTGTGTGTGGTTTTGTTTTCACTCAATGTGGCATCCTAGTGGCGTTAATACTCCTTCTACTAACTCTGGAAGTGGACTCCATACCCTGTGGGAGCTATACACCATCTGTTTCCAAGTCATCCTGCCTTCAGTCTTCCATTCAGCACTGTCCTGGCCTCACACCATGACTGAGGCTAGAAACCAGCCGGTGTTTGGCTGCTCAGAAGAGACTGTCAGTCTGTCCTCACAGGGCAAGCCTGGGACCATTTAACGTTACAGAGCTTCCAGGCACATGGAGAGGAAAATGGTAGCAACCCTATAAAACCTTTAGGAGCTCTTTCCCAGCAAAATAAGAAACAACCTAACCTTCATTTACCAAGTACCTAAAGCCTAATTTAGAAGAAATAGACTCAGAAGTTTAAATTTGACTTAGAAGATCAAATAGTGCTTTATCAGAATGTTTATCTTTTGCTTTGTTTTAGAAAGGATTTAAGGCAAGAGTCTCAGTCCCTGAGACACACAGTGACTGTGTTGATGTAAATGAGAAGTGACCAGCTGGAAACTGTGATGATTTGGGAGAATCATCTAGAGGGGGAAACCATTGCCTGCAGTCAGTTTCTTGTGGACATGTCTGTGATTTTTTTTAAGAGAAGGCATAGGACTTTTACTAATCTTAATGAGAAACTATATAACTTGGACCAATGGGACAAAAAGAAAAACTGAACAAAATACTTAAAAATCTGCTCGAAGATCTAAAGGGCTAACAAGAGAGTGAAATCACAGAGCAAGGAGCTGAGGCTAGAGGAGAGTCAGTGGGTAACCCTTGTGTTTGGAGATATTTTTGCCCTGGAGACATTTACCAATTCCAGAAGAAACAAATAAACTAAAAGAAGGCAGGAATAAGAATGTGGGGATTGGAGTTCAGAAACAAAAATTGGTGGCAGTGGAATGAGGCTGTTAAGAATGTTCATTTTGGGTAGGGACTCAGAATAGCTGCCTAGCAGAAGTGAGGATGAACCTGGAAATAGGTGCTTGTAGAGATGGCAATTTAGTTTTAAATCATCTCAATCTCTGAAACAGGACTGAAATGCTAATGGATTGATATTAACAAGGCAAACCTACATCTATTAGGGGAAAATCTAGCATAACCCTAGGCATCAAATTATTTCTATGAAAAATTCCGCAATACAATGTTCAGAACACGGTAAAAAATAACTAGTTACATCAGAAGCTAAAACAACGTAAGTATAAATGAACAGAAGAGAAGATAGGGCCATATTCATAGGGGCTCAAGATATTAGGTTGATCAGGCATGTATTTTATAGTCAACTATGCTTACTACCTTCCGGAGAATAAAATACAATATAGATAATTTCAGCAGACTACTTAAAACCATGCAAAATAATAAAGAGGAAATTTCAAATTTGAAAAAGAAAAGATTGACATCAAGAATTTTATAGACTTAATGGTGGATTAGGTGCTTCTTAAAAGAGAATCTGTAAACTTCAAGATAGATCAAAATAAAATAACAAGATTAAAGCACAGCAAGTGAAAAGAATGGAAAATTATTGTGATTGCTATTTACTCAGTCCATATTTGTTTGTATCTACCCATATTTTTTATAATTCTAGTTCCTTTTTATTCCTGAGTTTCCATCTCAAATACTTCTGCTTTTTCCTGAGTAATATCCTTGAGTTATTTCCATTAGGGTATGTCTATTATTGACAAATACTTTTTTTTTTTTTAATTTGTATGAAGATGTCCTCATTTTACCCTTTCTCTTGAAAATACATCTTTGTTGAATATAGAATTTACATTTGCAGTTATTTTCTTTCAGCACTTAAAAAATATAATTCGGTTGTTTCTTGTGAAGAGTCAGCTGTCAGTCTTAATGCTAATCATTTTGTAATAATTTGTCTCTCACCCTTTCTTCACTCTGAATGCTTTTAAGAGCTTGTCTGTGGTTTTCAGCAATGTTAGTGGTTGTGTCTAGGTGTGATTTCTTTCATTTAACTTGCTTTGGGTATATTGGACTTCTTGAATTTGTACTATAATATCTTTTATCAGGTTTAGAAAGCTCTTAGCAATTGACTCTTCACACGTTATTTCTGAATCCTCTTATTTTCTCTGTAAGACATCCCATTTACCATGTATGTTAGGGTTTTCCACTGTATCCACCATATTTCTCACATATTTTATTTTGTTGAGTTTAAAAATACAAAAATTACACAAGCATGTTATGTATATTGGCTGGAAAAAAAAATAAAGTTGCAGTGTTCTAAGATCTTTGCACTGTCTGGGAGGATGGAATAAGTAGAGATACACAGTAACATTTAGCTAGTCAGGAATAAATGTTGTGGCATTTCCCTGGTGGTTCAGTGGTTAAGAATCTGCCTTGCAATGCAGGGGATGTATGTTCAGTCCCTGGTCAGGGAACGAAGATCCCACATCTGTGGAGCAACTAAGCATATGTGCTGCAATTAAGGCCTAATGCAGCCAAATAAATAAATAAATATTTTTAAAGGAAGAATAAATATTGTGATCTCTAGTGTAACTGCAAAAAGAATAGGTAAGGGTTGTCAACTTTCCAAATTAATAAGATGAGTAAAAAGTAGAAAGATAAAAAAAATTATTAAATCTGAAAAGTCAACAAATGAATGATATAATTAAGCCTATCTCTAGAGGGAAATGAATGGCTTTACAACTTCACACATTAGAAAAAAAAGAAAACTGTTACCAAAAAAATCAATGAACTGTGCATCCATTTCAAGAACATAAGAGAGAAGACTAGAAATTAGTTGCATAAGAAGCATACAATAGAAAAGATCAGTGAAATCAAAAGTAACCCCTAAGGAATCTTAGAGAAAGTGCAAGAGCCACCAAGCACAAAAACAACCAATGTCAGGAGTGTAAAAAGCAACATCACTTACAAATTATATGGACATGAAGAAGACAATTAGAGGATATTATAAATAAGATATTTGAAAATATAGATGAAATGGGAAATTTCATCTATGTAATATACATTATCAAAACTGCCACAAGAACAGCAAAATTGACTAGTGCTATAACTCTTCAAGTCATTTAATGCTTTGTACAAAGAAAACTCCAGACCCAAATACCTCTCTTCTGAGTTCTAAAAAAAAATAGTTAAGAAATAAATAACCACCATTTTATAGGGTTCTTCCAGAGAATAGAAAGAGGGAGCACTCCTTTCTTCTTCTGAGGTCAAGACAGCTCTGAACAGGGACAATAATAGAAGAGAAAAGTACAGATACTTTATTTCATAATCAAAATGAAAATCCTAAACAAAATATTAGCACTGGTAAACAGGATATAGGAGTTAATATCATGACCATGTTGACAAGAAAAAAATAATACTGTCATTATTCATAAGTGACAAGATTATAGGAAAGCCCCAAAATACTATTGAAAAATATCAGAGTTACTAAGTGAATATGGCAAGGTCACTGGACATGAAATCAATATGAGTAATTATTTCTATTTTGATCTATCAGCAACAAAAATTATAATATTTTTAAAGATACTCTTTACAATAATATCAAAAAGCATCAGATACCTAGAACATAGATCTAACAACCAATGTGGAAAATCTCTATACTGAAAACTACATAACAACACTAAAGAGGTATAGGAAAATCAGTATTGGACACAACTTAGCGACTAAGCAACAACAAATAAGTAGAGCAATATGTTATATGTTTGGATTGAGAGACAGTATTTAGAGATATCAGTTCTCCCAAATGGACATGTAAGTTAAAGGCCATCTCATTTCTTGTAGTTTTTTTTTTTATAATTTGACATGTTAATTCTAAAATTTATATGTAAAATGTAAATGTCTAACAGGTTCAAAATTGTTTTGAACATATATAAAAACTTGGATTAAATTTAAGACCTAAAGGTATACAAATAGTCCAATGGAATAGAAAAGGAAGACCATAAACACATTTACATGTATATTTGGTCATTTGATTTATGATTAAGATGCCACTGAAGTTCAGTGGGAAAGGATTAGCTTTTCAATAAATGATGCCATCAGTTGGATATCAGTATGAAAAACCATTGATTCTAAACCTCTGTATCAAAAATCAAATTAAAAAATCCCCCCCCCCTCCGTATCATACCATACAAAAATCAGTTCCAGGTGGGATAATCTAAATGGAAGACATAAAGCCACCAGAAGATAGTCTAGGAGAATATGTTGATGACCTCAGGATGGTATGTGAAAGTGAAGTCACTCAGTTGTGTCCGACTCTTAGTGACCTCATGGACTGCAGCCCACCAGACTCCTCCGTCCTTGGGATTTTCCAGGCAAGAGTACTAGAGTGGGATGCCATTGCCTAGGTCTTCTTAAGTAGGATATTAAATATCCATTAAAAAAACTGATAAGTTGAACTGTACATCAAGAGATACCATTAAGAAAGCACAAATACAAGCTACAGAAAGGAAGGAGATATTTGCAACATACACATTTAACCACAGGCTTGTATCTAGACATCTACAAATCAATAAGAAAAGCACAGAAAAGCAAGTCGCCAAATGGGAAAAAGGCACGAACTGTTTATCCCTTTAAAAAGCAAATCAACATTTCAATAAACATAGAAATGAAGCTAACCTCACGAATAATCAGGAGAGAAACAAATGAAAATCACAATGAGTTGTCACTTACACCCCCACCAGAATGGCTAAAATTAAAATGACTGACAATCACAAGTTTTCAAGAGAATTTGGAGCACTGAGAATCATCACATACTGATGGTGGGAGTGTAAATTGGTGCCGCCACTTTGGAAGCTACTTGGCAGGATCGATTAAAACTGAACGTTCTCCTACCACTCCCCATTTACATCCAACAAAAATGCGTGCACATGTGCAGCAAGAGACATATACAAGAATATTTACAGACTCATTATTCAAAGTGTAAGCAGCTCAACTGTCCCTCAACAGTGAGACTACAGATGGATGAATTGTGACATATTCATTCAATAGAATCCTATAGAGAAATGGAAACAAGTCAACTACACCCATTACAACAATATGGACAAATGCTAGAAGTGTGATATTGAGCAAAAGAAATCGCATAAAATCATGCTGGATTATTTCCTTTATATAAATTTCAAAAAGCAGGCAAAATTAAGCAACACTTAGGAATGTATGTTAGATGGTAAATTTATGAAGAAAAACAAAGATATCATGATAAGAGTCACATAGAAAATTCTCTTTGGTGGGACAGTGTACATGGCTAAATAGGGTACATGGAAGTTCCTGATGGATCTGGAAACATTTTATTTCTTGACCTGGGTGGTGGTTGTTTGGGTGTTAACTTTGTGATAGTTATACAATTTTGCTGTATGATTTTGCTCTGAGTATGTGTGTTAGATTTTACAATTTATGAAAGTTAAAAATGAGAGAGAAACAAGAAACCTAGATTTTCAAATGGAATTCCTGGATTGAAAATATTACCAACTAATTTTGAAAACTTTAGACATCTGTGTGGGCCATACCCATTTTATTTATGAGCTGCCATTGTGTAACTCCTTAAGGTAACTTGTATTTGTTTGGCAGTTCTGGGAAGGGAGCTTGGTTCTTTTCTGGCATTTAAGAGTCTGAGGAAGTTAGGGGCCACCACTTGAGTTTACATGTAGAGGACCAGAATTATTGAGGGCAGGAAGAGAAGGGGACAACAGAGGATGAGATGGTTGAATGGCATCACCGTCACAATGGACATGAGTTTGGGTAAACTCCAGGAGTTGGTGATGGACGGGAGGCCTGGTGTGCTGCGGTCCATGGGGTTGCAAAGAGTCAGATACAACTGAGCAACTGAACTGAACTGAACAAGTCAAACTTATTTCTCTCAGCTTTTTTCCTTTTTTCTCTGTCCTCTCTGTCAGTGGTAGAAGAGTGCTGAAGAAAGTTCCAGGGAGACATTTTAAAAATTTGTTTCTGATATGTCCATGAATGATAGTGTAGTAGGGTTAGTCGCTCAGTCGTGTCTGACTCTTTGCAGCCCCATGGACGGTAGCCCACCAGGCTCCTCTGTCCATGGGGATCTCCAGGCAAGAATACTGGAGTGGGTTGTCATTCCCTTTTCCAGGGGATCTTCCCAACCCAGTGATTGAATCAGTGTCTCCTGAATTATGGGTAGATTCTCTACCATCTGAGCCACCAGGGAAGCCCATGCATGATAGCAACCTCACAAATGAAATAGCACTCATTCTGAAGCTTCTGAGGCTTACTGGAGATTATAAGACAGCGGAGAAAAAAATATAGTAACAGCATTACCATTATGGAGCGCTGAATATACGTCCAGCCCTGTACAAGATTCTCGACATATCATTTAGTGATCATACCATTTAAATATTCCTGTGCCATGGGAATTATCAGATCTGTCTTACAGATGAGAAAGTTGAGGCTCAAGAACTTAGCATGCCAATGGTAAATGGCATGGACAGGATTCTTGCTCAGGGTGGTTTATTACTAACCATTACATCATCCTTGTGAGGCCATCAGTCCTCGTGTGAGAAATATAGACATATTTGCAATTCCACATGAAAATGGGCTCCAGCTGCTAAAGCCCTCACTACCTTGAGCGCTCAATAAATATGGGTAATTGTTACAATCTGTTCATCCTCCCTGTTTCCCTGAGACCCTTGGAACAAGCTCAGTGTGGTTGAACAAAGCCTAGACCAGCTCCCCAGCTTGAACACAAAGCACACAGAAAGAAAAGGCATCTAGCAGTCAGAGTTTACACGCAGCAGGCCAGAGTTATACTAAAGTAGCAGTCATAGCAGTCAGCACACCCTTCCTGTAGGACCAAGGACAATACAGGCTAAGTAATGAGTGTTCAGGCATAGCACAGGGGGAAAAAAGAAGATAGAGTCTGTTTGTAAGACATATATTAAGCTAATCTTAAAAATGCATTTCAATATATGGTGTGTGCAGATAAATACTATTTGATTTCACATATATAAGGTACCTAGAACAGTCAAATTCATAGTTAGAAAGTACACTGGGAGATGCCAGGGACCAGGGAGGGGGTTTGGGAGGAAGGGGGATGAGGACTCAATGCTTATGGGGACAGAGTTTCAGTTTAGGAAAGTGAAAAATTCAGGAGCTGGATGATGGTGAGTGTTATACAACGATGTGAATGTACTTAGTGCCACTTGGTACAGCTAAATATGGTAAAATATTTTATTTTATATTATGTGACTTTTACCATAAGAAAACATCATTAAAGAAAAATTTAGAAAATGAAAACATGTTAGTCTCAGAAAATACCACTAGAGATAGTCTGGTCCCTTTTCTCCATCCTAGACTGTGGGAATCGAGGTCCAGGGTGATGTGGGACCTGGGTGATAATGGGAAGCTGCTCACTCCTCATGGGATGACTAGTCAGCAGTGATGCCTGGACCTTGGGCAAGTCACTTCATCTCTTTGGACTTTGCTATCTTTCAAATGGGAGTGTTAGAATAAAGGTTTATTTGTTTATTTATTTATTTTTAAAGAATTTGAGCTTTTCTTTCTGACAAATCTTAACTGCAGTTCCAGTAGGAGGCAGGGTATGGTTAGGTAGTGAGGAGAAGAGGCCAAGTTTCCCTCCTTGGAGCTGCCTTGGAGGTAGCTCCTGCACCAATATTCTGGACCAGTACCGGCACACAGTAGGCTCACAATGAATATTTGAAGAGTGAAGTGTGAGTTTTCTGCGTTTCTGGAGAGAATAGTGTACAACAATCTAGGGTAGGGCACTTTAAGTTCCCTTCCAACTCAGAAACTGCAGTCATCCGAGGGACCTGCTTCAGATCATCCTGAGAGCAAGGCACGGGCAGAGCTGGGGAGCAAAGGCTCTCGCATCTGGCACTCTGGGTCCCAGGTCTCTCTGGCTTCTTGGCCCATGGGCTAGTTCACCCATCTGGCACTCCGGGTCCCGGGTCAGCCTCAGGCTCTCGCATCTGGCACTCCAGGTCCCGGGTCTCTCTGCTTCTTGGCCCATGGGCTAGTTCACTTCTGGGCTCTTCAGTTCCAGCTCTGGCTCTCCAGAGTTGTGTGGGGAGGTGGTCTCTGCTCTTCCTCCCCTGTTTCTTTTAAACTCTGATTGATTTTCACCTTTGCCTTGGACATGCACCCTGACAAAGGAAACACACCCCCACACATGAGAGTAAGTTGAAAGTTAATTCCAAGCCCTTCATGTCCTGGTGAAAGGTCAGGAACCAAAGACACCTTCATCTTAGCAGTGAGATTATGAAATAGCAGTGCTGGAGGATAGCTACAAGTCATCGCCAGTGTGGTATCATGGTGCGGAGTGTGAACGTCAGGATACTTTTCTGAAAATAACAAGTTAAAAAAAAAAAAGTGTGGACAAGCTTGGTTCACATCTTAACTCTACCACTCATTGCCTAGAGGAACTTCTGCAAGACACCAGATTCTTTGGGTTTCAGGTTTGTTTTTGTTTTTGTTTTTGTATAATGGGGATAACAGCATCCCTTACCTTCTGGAGACACAATGGGGAAAGTATATAAAATATTAACGTAGAGCCTGGCAGCCAGGATGTGCTCAGTCAGTGGGAGCTATAATCATTGTGACCAACCAGCTGCTGAATGAATTCTCTTGATGGCATCCCTGCCAAATTATCCTCTGCTTGAAAATTTCCAGGAATGGAGAACTCACTACCTCAAGGGGAATCAGCTCACCCTCAAGCATCTGATCGGCTCAGACTTCTGCTTTCCTCTTGAGACAAGGAAGTCCCTGGAGGCCGAGATGAGACCACTCTGGTGGGATCCCAGAGTGCAACGCCACTCTGACAGTTGAGCCTATAGTTAAACTTGAGATGAACAGAAGGCTTCAGCTCCCTGGTCTGTTGGGTTGGCAGTGTCTGTGCAAAGCTCATCTAAACCCAGTTTACTGGCCTGCCAGACAGAGGGGAACTCTGAAATAAGTTTCTAGCAGCAGGGTTCCTAAGTGGTGGACATCCAGCTGCGTCCTTTACGAGTTTGCCTCCAGCCCCCAGCCCGGCCAGGAGTAGACAGGCACTTCTCTTTAGTCCACTCAGAATGTTTCCTTTTCAGTCTGAAATCTGAGACTGTCATTTCCTATGCTTGTCAGCCCCTTGAGTACAGTGGCTGAGATCCCTGTGAACCCCTGTGGTGGAAAAGCTGGTGGATACATGACATTTCTTAAGAAATTCAGGATTAGAGAGAATCTCTCTTTTCCTAGTATTTGGAAACCTAGTCCTTATGATCTCCATACGTCTATCCTCAATTAGTAGGAGATAATGCATACTACAGACCACCTGTGACCAACTCTGTTGGTCACATCAAGGCACTCAGCACTCTGCCTACTTATCTAACCAATGTTATCACCCTGCACAGACTCTTTAGTCAAGCCAGTAGCCTTCTTCATTTTACCCTGTGACACTAATGCCTAAGGACCTTTACCCACGCTATCTCAGGCATGGCATCTCCTCTTTTCCTGCCTTTTACTTACTTCAAAGCCCCACTTTCTCTGGACCTACCATCTGTGATCTTGCCCTTCCCAACCACCCAGAATCCATCCCTATAATATAGATGCAGTCACTTTAGTTTTCTGAATTGGTGGCAAGTTCACTGGCAGGCTTGACCACTCAAATAATTTCATAAGTACTGTCCATAAGTAGTATTTTTTATGAGTATTATGGTCATTTAGGTTAAGTATTATGACTTATACTTCTTTCATATTTTCTTAAGTGCCTAGTCTAATAGATGCTTAGTAAATTTCTTTGGATAAAAGGAGTATATTTAAAGTGATAGACAGTATTAAGCTATAACTAGCAGTGGACCTCAAGTCAGCCACAAAGAAAGGAAATTATATAAAATCAGCAGCCCGAATCTGGTCAACTCAATTAAAGCTAAGCTACTTAATGTCAGTTACCATAGTTTGACTTTAATTCCATTAAATTAAGTGGACAGGCAACTTTGTGTGATTTTCAGTCAACCACTGAACTCAAGGAGTACAGTAAATATTAATACTTACTGAATGAAAGGATGGATTCCTGAGATGGAAATATAATTTCACATGTAGTTAAGGAAGGCTGATAAATACAATAGATTATCAAAATCAATTCCTGAGGCTGCCCTCTGATCTCAGTTATACCCTCTGCTCTGTACAGAGCATTCAAGGCTCTTCATATTTTCTTCTTCTTTTTTTTCAATTGACATGTAGTTAAATTTACAATGTTGTGTTAGTTTGAATTATACAGCAAAGTGGCACATCTGAAACTAACACAACATTGTAAATTAACTATATTCCAATATAAAATAAAAATCAAATTACTGATTTATACAGCAAAGTGATTTAGCTACACACACGTATGTGTGTGTACATATATTCTTTTTCAGATTCTTTTCCATTATAGATTATTATAAGATATTGAGTCTAGTTTCATGTGTTTTACAGTAGGTCCTTGTGGTTTACCTATTTTACATATACTAGTATGTACGTGTTAATCCCAAACTCCTAATTTATCTCCCTTCTTCACTGTTTCCCTTGGTAACCATAAGGCTGTTTTTTTGTGAGTCTATTTTTGTTTTGTAAATAAGTTCATTTACTTTTTCTTTTTTTAGATTCCACATGTAAGTGATATCATATATTTGTCTTTCTGTGACTTACTTCAGTTAATATGATAATTTCCATCCATGTTGCTGCAAATGGCATTATTTCATTCTCTTTATGGCTGAATAATATTCCATTGTATACATATACCACATCTTTTTTATCTGTTCATCTGTTGATGGACATTTAGGTTGCTTCTATGTCTTGGGTATTTTAAGTAGCGCTGCTCTTAACACTGGGGTACTTGTATGTTTTCAAATTAGAGTTTTCTTTGGATATATGCCAGGAGTGGGATTGCTAGATCATATGATAGCTCCATTTTTACTTTTTAAAGGAACCTCCATACTGTTCTGCATAGTGATCACACCAGTGTATGTTCCCAGCAAGAATTTAGGAGGGTTCCCTTTTCTTCACAGTCTCTCTAGCATGTATTATTGATAGACTTTTTAATGATGGCCATTCCGACTGTTGTGAAGCGGCACCTCATTGCAGTTCTGATTTGCATTTCTCCAAAAATTAGTGATATTCAGCATCTTTTCATGCGAAACTCTCCCTATTCTAAGCACAGATGCTCTGCAGTTTTATCTATCATATTTTCTCTGTTTGCCCTGTGTTCCAGAAAATGGACTATTTGGTGTTTTCAAAATGTAGTTTTAATCCCCTTCTATTATTTTGCTTATATATATATATATATATTTCTTTTCCCCCCTCTAAGATAGACTAAAACCAACCCACAATCTAAGCTCCAGCTACTTCATCTCTGAAACCATTCTAATCAAAGGAAAAGGTTGTGATCTCCCTGTTCCTATATTTTTTTTTCCAGCAGATAATTTGACTATACTTCTTTGACAATACTTTGTATGTTTGGGCTCATATATATAATTTGTGACTGATTATTTGCATGCTATTCTCAAGAGCTCCCCCTGGACTGCAGGCTGAGGGCAGAGGTGGTCTTTTATCTATCTTGGTGTTTCCTGTGGCACTTAGAAATAGCCAAGTTTGCTCAACAATGGCTAATAATAGTGCTAACATTCTAAGAGCACTTCTGGGTGCTAGGAGTCATGCCTTATCTCAGTGAACGTGCCATGACTCTCTGATGCAATGATGCAAGCACTTTGTTTTTCTCTGGCCACACTGTACAGCTTATAGGGTCTTAGTTCCCCGACCAGGGACTGAATCCAGGTCCATGGCAGTGAAAGCGGCTGATTCCTAATCATTGGACCACCAGGGAAGTCCCTGAAGCAAGAACTCTCATTGTTGCCTTTTTCAGATGAGGAAAGTAAGAGATACCCTCAAGTGTCTTGTCTGAAATACCTGTGAAACAGAGGCAGCAGAGTACAACCCTAGCAATCTGACTATAGAGCCTGAGTTCTTGAAAAGGACTTGGTGACCCTTCCATGGGCAACAGTCCTAGAGAGAACAGACTCAGAAATAGCAAAAGAGGGTGCAGGAACCACAGCATAGACCTCTAGAGATCCTGACTCTTAAAAGTGTCATTAACCAATTCATATTCAAGTGGCCCCCTAAGTGTTGAAACAGACAAAGGAAAAGAGGGAAAGCAAGTTCTAAGGACCAGATTTCTATTGACCAAAGCGCCCTTCAAAACAGAGCATAAAGCTCTGCTGAGCTGAAATTTTCAAAACCGTCTCTCTCCCACAAAGTGAACCCTTCAAAGGATTCACTTTAAGGTGAAGCGTTCCAGCTGATGTTTGCTTGCTCTCTCTGCTCTGTTCGTAGCAGACAGCCAAGTGTGCAGGGTGCCTGCGGAGGCTGGGGAGCCAGGCGAGCTTAGACTGCTTCGTGTATCAGGTGAGGAGAGACCTGTCTCTCCCACTCGCCTGGTCCACTGGCCTGAATGACAGCTGAGCTGCCTCAGGACTGGGCTTCCACGGATAGGAAGGTTTGGAAGCCACATGTGTTTTTCCGTTGAACTGCTGTGATGCAGAATGGATGCTAAAGAAAGGAGAAAGCGCTTTTAACCCGCTCTGCCCTTTAAGCCTATTGCAGCAAATATCACTTGAGAAGGGAGAGCAAGGACATGAGGGAATTCGTAAGCCATTGGCTGAGATTTCAGGGTCTCTCTCTCTCGCTCCCACCCTCCACTCCAGCTTTCCCGGTGTCACAACAGGACCTACTCGGGTGGTGAACAGAGAGCACTGGATTTGGAGTTGGGAACCCTGGGTTTTAGATCTGCATGTTCAATATGCTGCTTACATGACCTGCTGCAAATCAAGGGTCTCCATTTCCCCGTCCGGAAAATTGAGCTGTAGGTGACAACTGTTGTATCTGCCTCTTTAACGGGAGCTACTGTGGGGATCATTGAACCATCATGTGAAGGGGTCTTGTTAGCTGGAGACCACAGTGAAATAAACAAAGGATCATGGTCTGTGAGATTTTGTAATGCACATGCAGACACAAAAACAAATACAAAACAATGGGCTACAGGATATACTTCTAAATGGAAAGTGTATTTTAAAATGTTTTCCATTTTGCAATTTTGGGACCTGTTAAATAGAATAGATAGAAACTTGTTAAACTCTGTATGCTTAAAAGACTCTCTCCTCTCTCCCTTTTGCTCTCTTTAAATCATTTCGAGTCTCTTCCGGGATGCCATGATGAACTATCCAAATTGATTACCCAGGCCACTGAGATTTGTTGCTTTTAAACTGTGAAAGTGACACAACTTGGTCCTTTGTAAAGTGCTGACCTGTTTTCTTATTATTCTGTTTATATTGTTTATTTTCTTTATAAGATTTCAGGTCCTTGAGGGAGGCCTTATGCATCTATCATGGAATATGACACTGGCATTTTGGAAATGATTCAGTGCATCTTTAAAATTAATACGTTTGCCACTCAAATATTTCATGTTCAAATCCCGTGTGCCTCCTACTTAGTGTGTAGCACTTTGTTACGTGATACAGAGCTCAAGAACTCTAAGAAATAGAATTATATTATCTAAGTCATATCTTACTTTTAAATAGGAGTTTACAATTCAAAAGCGTTTCTCAGTATGAGGCACAAAATCAATAAAGTAGTACTGGATTATAACCCAAAGTATAATATAAACATCCATGAATTTATATCTATGTAAGTAAATAATGAAACAGGTGAATAAATGGGTGAGGATAGACAGTCTCCCAGGCAGAATTCCAAGTAATTTATGTAAGTCCTCTCTCTGCCTTTAAAGAAATGAGGCCTCATTCTCCACTCCTTAAATGTAGACTGGGCGTAGTGACTTCTTTCCAAAGAGTTAGCCAAACAATATTTAGTTTATTAGTTAGTAATAATACATCACTGCTGGTTCTTTAATTTTGACAAATGACCATCCTTGAGTAAGATTTTAATTATAGGGAGAAAACTGGGTGTGAGGTATACCAGAACTCTCTGAACTACAGTTAGTCCTCTGTATTTGTGGAGGCAGAAGTCTCACATTTGGAGGGCCAACTGCATTATGCCATTTTATATAAGTGACTTGAACATCTGTGGATTTTGGTATTTGAGGGATATCCTATCATAGATACCAGGGGGCAGCTGTATCTTAGAGACCTTTCTATAAATATAAAACTACGATAAAAAGTTCATTAAAAAGGTAGTTTCACAACTGTGTGCTTGTCTAATGCATGTTGTATTGAATATACATGCTGTCTTTGCTGTCTCCCCCAAAACCCACAAAAATCACAGCAAAGGAATGAAACAGGTGGGAACCCATAGAACAAAGAGACACTGAGAAAAGGCAAGAGGAGGCAAAGGAAGTAAAACATTTGTAGGATATAAAGTGGATACATGGAAGGTAACTGATATAAGCAAGATGAGTAAAGCTGACGCTTACCTGTGGGCAGAGAAAGTGGGTGGATGGTAATAAGAGAGTAAGAGAAGCTAATAATACCACAGGTCACCAGAAAAGGGGAGCAATATGAAGTATTAGAGACTCAAAACGCTGAGGTACAACAGGATGAAAACTGATAAAAAGCTGCAGAACCCCTCTGCCAGCTCAGGCAGCCCAGCATGCAGCCTTCTTTTCAGCCGCGCAGCAGACTGGAGGCTGCAATGGAGGTGAAGTGAGGGGAGGCTAGACTGGGTGACTAGGTATACCCTGTGTGGGGATGCCCACCTATTGGCCATCTTCCTCCTCTCATGCAGACCATCCTATTGACTTGTCGGCATTTATAAAAATAGTTGTGTGTGTGTGCTCAGTCGTGTTCGTCTCTTTGTGGTCCCGTGGACTGTAGCCTGTCAGGCTCGTCTGTCCATGGAATTTTTCGGGCAAGAATCCTGGAGTGAGTTGCCATTTCCTCCTCTGGGGGATCTTCCTGGCCCAGGGATTGAGCCCACATCTCCTGCGTTTCCTGTTTTGGGAGGTCGATTCTTCACCACTAGCACACTTGGGGAACCCTTAAGAATAAAGGCAAGGGTCTCTAAGTATGGGAGGACAGCAACTAAAATGAACAAACAGAAAAATGTAAATCACAGGAAACAGGCACATTTCAGGGACTAAAAGAATGTTTCAAAAAAAAGATACTCTTATTTGAGAGATGAGAAGCATGAATAGGATGCTATTATAAAGGGATAGTAAAGAAATAAGAAAGAACTCTGGAAATTCAGTGCAATAGATAAACAGATTAGCTAATAAAAATGCTGAAATGTAAAGTTGAAGGTACCACCCAAAAATAGCTTAAGTCATGTCTGACTCTTGCGACCCCATGGACTGTAGCCTGCCAGGCTCCTCTGTCCATGGGATTCTCCAGGCAAGAATACTGGAGTGGGTTGCCATTTCCTTCTCCAGGGGATCTTCCCGACCCAGGAAACAAACTCGAGTCTTCTGCATTGCAGACACATTCTTTACCAACTGAGCTGTAAGGGAAGCACCTAGAAAATAGCTTAAAGTCTGATAGAGTCTTAGAAGTTCCACATACAACTAGTAGGAAATGAAAGTGAAGGAGAGAAGAAAAAATGGAGAGAGGGACACTGTTAAATAAACTACAGAAGAAGGTCTCCTAAAAGTGAAGGATCTGAATTCTCAAATTGAAAAATCTCCCAGAATGCCTGGCCTCACGAATGACCCATGAATGAAAAACATTTTAAATCACAGTCACAATTCAAGGGACAAAGAGGCGGTCATTACAGCTTCTGCAGAGAGAGAAAGGAAGGAGATCACATGAAAGGAGGAGTGCTCAGAATGGGCTTGCCTTTCATCAGCTCCAGTGGAAAAGAGAAGTTAATGGAGCTATATCTGCAAAGTTCAAATGAAATATCTGTAAACTTCTGAATGAAAATAATTTCCAAGCTTGCATTTAATCCCCAATCAATGGAGTTTTGAGGTGCATATTTTCTCAGATATGCAAGACCTAGAAATTTCTCTCTCACTTATTCTTTCTTAAGGAGGTACCGGAGGATACAATCCACTCACATGGGCGAGTCGATGAAAACCTGAGGAAGGATGACATATGGAGACCAGGAGAGCCAAAGTTAGAGAATGAGAGAGCCAGCCCCAGAAGACAGCTCTCCTGCTGGGCCCACCAGGTCCAGCCAGGCCAGACTGGAGCAGGAAGGACCAGGGATGCAGTGGGGGTTTTCAGAAGAACAGTGAAAACTGAGAGATCCAGGAGAAAGGAAGCAATGCAACTGAGAGATCTCTTATGTACATGTATAGCTAAGAGGAGTTCTGCAGTTTGCTCTGCAATTTGAGCTGAGTCAATGATAAAATATCTAGAAAAAATCAACAAAATAAACAAACAGTGGTATAAACAAAGAAAGAAAACCAAAATTTCAGAGTACACTATTTAGCTCCACTGTGAAGGTATTTATGTAGTTATAAATATGTATAGTTATGTAAATATTAATGGCACAAAAAATATGATGTTTTGAAAATGGGAGCCATGTGACGGGGTGAATGGATCAAAGATGTGTGAGCTCAACCTTCATGCCTCATGTGTCATAGCAGAAATCCAATAAAGAGCATCTAGAATAAGAAATCAGGAAAAGGCAGTATAAAGGATAGGAAGGTGAAATATCAGAAGAAATAGCAAAAAATTTAGAATGATTCTCCTGAGCTGGAATCTGGGATAGGAACAGATGAGGGAAGGGAATGCTAAATTTTGTTCAATTACTTAGAATGCAATTTGGTTTTATAAGTTGTAATGCATTACTTAGGGAGAAAATGGAATTTAAAAATATTCTGATCCTACCCAGCAATGACGGGAAGAGTGAGTAATCCTCTCTCTCCATTTTTTGGAAGGATGTGAAAGGTCAAGTGACCTGCTCAGAATCACAAAAAACAGATGGTGCCACAGCCTGGACTAGACTTGGGGCTCCTGACTTGCGATCTGAGGCTCTGTCCACTCTAGGTGGAAAAGAAGCAATAAAATTAATTTATGCTGTCAGGTGTGTGGGCAGGGATTCAGTAGAGTCTAGAATGATCTGCAAGTTTCAGGGAATACTCTTTGACCTTTATTACATTTTGTGAGTTCTGAAAAATAGCAGAGTACATGAAGTACACAGCCTTTTGCAATGAAAGAGCCGTTTCCTAAAATCATCCTTCATCAGCCCTTTAAGCCTTTTTCTCACACTCCTCTCCAGCTCCTTCTTGAAGTCACATACTTCAGCAATAGAACTTTCAACTCTGGGTAAGCAGAGTTCCAAAGAATAGCAAGGAGAGATAAGAAAGCCTCTCTCGGCAATCAATGCAATGAAATAGAGGAAAACAATAGAATGGGAAAGACTAGAGATCTCTTTAAGAAAATTAGAGATACCAAGGGAACATTTCATGCAAAGATGGGTTCAATAAAGGAGAGAAATGGTATGGACCTAACAGAAGCAGAAGAAATTAAGAAGTGGCAAGAATACATAGAAGAACTGTACAAAAAAGATCTTCACAACCCAGATAATCATGAAGGTGTGATCACTCACACTCACCTAGAGCCAGACATCCTGGAATGTGATGTCAGGTGGGCCTTAGGAAGCATCACTATGGACAAAGCTAGTGGAGGTGATGGAATTCCAGCTGAGCTATCTCAAATCCTAAAAGATGATGCTGTGAAAGTGCTGCACTCAATATGTCAGCAAATTTGCAAAAGTCAGCAGTGGCCACAGAACTGGGAAAGGTCAGTTCTCATTCCAATCTGAAAGAAAGGCAATGCCAAAGAATGCTCAATCTGCTACACATTTGCACTCCTCTCTCACACTAGGAAAGTAACGCTCAAAATTGTCCAAGCCAGGCTTCAGCAATACGTGAACCGTGAACTTCCAAATGTTCAAGCTGGTTTTAGAAAAGGCAAAGGAACCAGAGATCAAATTGCCAACATCCGTTGGATCACTGAAAAAGCAAGAGAGTTCCAGAAAAACATCTATTTCTGCTTTATTGACTGTGCCAAACCCTTTGACTGTGTGGATCACAATAAACTGTGGAAAATTGTGAAAGAGATGGGAATACCAGACCACCTGACCTGCCTCTTGAGAAATCTGTATGCAGGTCAGGAAGCAACAGTGAGAAGTGGACATGGAGCAACAGACTGGTCCAAAATAGGAAAAGGAGTATGTCAGGCTGTATATTGTCACCCTGCTTATTTAACCTCTATGCAGAGTACATCATGAGAAACGCTGGACTGGAAGAAACACAAGCTGGAATCAAGATTGCTGGGAGAAATATCAATAACCTCAGATATGCAGATGACACCACCCTTATGGCAGAAAGTGAAGAGGAGCTAAAAAGCCTCTTGATGAAAGTGAAAGAGGAGAGTGAAAAAGTTGGCTTAAAGCTCAACATTCAGAAGACGAAGATCATGGCATCTGGTCCTATCACTTCATGGGAAATAGACGGGGAAACAGTGGAAGCAGTGTCAGACTTTATTTTGGGAGGGCTCCAAAATCACTGCAGATGGTGACTGCAGACATGAAATTAAAAGACACTTGCTCCTTGGAAGGAAAGTTATGACCAACCTAGACAGTATATTCAAAAGCAGAGATATTACTTTGCCGACTAAGGTCTGTCTAGTCAAGGCTATGGTTTTTCCTGTGGTCATGTATGGATGTGAGAGTTGGACTGTGAAGAAAGCTGAGCACAGAGGAATTGATGCTTTTGAACTGTGGTGTTGGAGAAGACTCTTGAGAGTCCCTTGGACTGCAAGGAGATCCCACCAGTCCATCCTAAAGGACATCAGTCCTGGGTCTTCATTGAAGCTGAAACTCCAGTATTTTGGCCACCTGATGCAGAGAGCTGACTCATTTGAAAAGACCCTGATGCTGGGAAAGATTGAGGGCAGGAGGATGAGATGGTTGGATGGCATCACTGACACAATGGACATGGGTTTGGGGGACTCCGGGAGCTGGTGATGGAAGGGGAGGCCTGGCGTGCTGTGGTTCATGGGGTCGCAAAGAGTCGGACATGACTGAGTGATTGAACTGAACTGAACTGAACTGAATAAAGATATACAGCCCTAGATGTGTTTTCCTTTTTAAATTAGTCATTTGCTTTCCTTTCCCTCACTGTCCAGGAGAGAGCCTGTTTTGTTTTCTGCCTGGTGCAGTTAAAGCGTGTTTTCCTAAGATGCTCTCTGTCTTGTGAGATGCATCCTGGTTTGGGCTTTCACTTTCATGTTGTGATCACAAGAGATTGCTCTACTTTCTTAGTTTGTACTTAATAATCTGCCCTACTTTCTGCCCTGTGTGGGACACTTATCACAGGTACTTGCCTGTATGCAGTCCTGAGTTCTTTCAAGGCTCTCCTTGTTTCCTCAAACAATAATATACTTCTTAGACTCCTTCAGCTTTCTCAGAGATCATCATTTATTCCTTTTCTGATTCATTTCAGTGCATTTCTATTGAATACCTTTTTTTTAGTGCTAGACATTAAACTGGAATATAGGAATTTAGCAGTTCGCAAAACTGATACCACCTCTGTCCCCTTGGGGCTCTCAGTTGGAGATAAATCATACCTGAGATAAATACTTATTGTATTAATAATTGCAATTAATAATAATAATAATAATGTGATATAGAGTTGTGCATGGAATTTAGGTACCATGAGACCCTGTGAATAAGGATCTAACCGACCTGGAATGGAGGGTGTTGGTCAGGGCTGTTGTGTGATACTCAAGGGGACACCTCGAATATTCACCATAGTATTGAGTGGCAAGTTAGTGCCTAATAAACATTGGCCATTTCTTGGATGAATATCCTTGGAATGGTTTTGAAAAACTCAAAGTTGTCTATAAAGTAAACCTGTTACCATGCCCTAAGGAAAGTCAATAAAAAAGTCAAGAAAAAAATCCTGATATAAAATGAGGCTTAAACTGGATTTGGGAAAAATTATGGGAAGGATTCTGCTTAGACCAGGAAGATCTAGCTGACTTCCCTACTTACCGTTTTGCCTTCTTCCAATACAGTTTAAAAAGCAATTTCAAATTTCTGCTCAGCAGCTCCTGAATAACTAGGACTGGGTCAGGATGTAGCTAAATCTTTTGACACCACGGACAACAGCCATAAAATAGCAACCCATGTTTGCAGTGCTTGCAATTAACAGAATACTCCGTCAAAGGTACAATGCTTAGACCTTTTCACACTCTTACAAATTTCTTCTCAACTTTGAAAGGGTAAGAAAAAAAACAAACAAAAAAAGAGTGTCCTTCTAACAAGTACTGTACACACCCTAAATGAGAACAAACGTTTATAAACACAGGAAGCTGAAAATAAAGTTTAGAAATTAGCAAACATAGGTTTAATGCCTGTAATGTCTCTTAATATAGAGGACAGCTTTCAAGAGGTGAAATAAGGATGCCCTTGTTTGAAAAAGACTTTCTGGAAGATATGACTGCAAAGTGAATTTCTTTAAAATTGGTACTATTTCTACAGAATTTTTGATTGGAAAATTAGAAAAACAGCCTAGTAGGGAGGGGATCTCCAAAATACTGAGGAAGGGAGACATGCATACACACAAACACAGGATATACCCCCCACACACATATAAACAGATGACTATCCCCCCCACACATAATATATTAACACATGAACATCCTCCACACACATATAAACACATGAGAATACCACAGACACGTAATATATAAACACATGAACGTACCACAGACACGAGACACATGCAAACATACTCACAAACACATGAACATACAAAACACACATACACACAAACACATAAACATACCCCCCCACATATATAAACACATGAACATCCCCCCACACATAATATATAAACACATGAACATCCCCCCCACACATAATATATAAACACATGAACATACCACAGACACAAGACACATGCAAACATACTCACAAACACATGAACATACAAAACACACATACACACAAACACATGAACATACCCCCCCACATATATAAACACATGAACATCCCCCCACACATAATATATAAACACATGAACATACCACAGACACAAGACACATGCAAACATACATACAAACACATGAACATACAAAACACATACATACACAAACACATGAACATCCCCCCACACACATATAAACACATGAACATCCCACAGACACATAATATATAAACACATGAATATACCACAGACATGAGACACATGCAAACATACACACAAACACATGAACATACAACACACATACACACAAACACATGAACATACCCCCCCACATATATAAACACATGAACATCCTCCCACACATAATATATAAACACATGAACATACCACAGACACAAGACACATGCAAACAAACACATGAACATACAAAACACACACACAAACACATCAACATACCCCTCCATACACATAAACACATGAACATACCACAGAGAGACACATGCACACATACATACAAATACACGGACATACAAAACACACATACACACAAACACATGAATATGCCCCACACACAGAACAAAAACACACGAATGCATGTGCACGTACACTCACATAAGACTTGGTGGAGGTTGGGTAATTTAGGGGTTCATCAGAAACATCATCAGGATTTTGAGTGTCATTCTCCATCTTGAATTCTCCACTTCATCCAACCTTGAACACCTCTTTAGAACTTCAGTATTTTACTCTTACCTGAAAACCTGTGATTTCCATACTTGGAATTCTCCACACTTTTGACCCTCGTCTTTATGTTTTGCAGACTTGGTATACTAAAGCTTGGCCGCTATGCAGCTCTCTCATGAAGGCTTTGACTATCACCTACTCATGCAGTTTTCTCAAACTTATGTCATTTGTGGGCCCATTTGAAAGGAAACTGTCCTGGACTTACAATGTTGACAAATTATTTTTGTTATAACCGACTTGATGGACATGAGTTTGAGCAAGCTCTGGGATATGGTGATGGACAGGGAAGCCTGGTGTGCTACAGTCCATGGGGTCACAAAGAGTCAGACTGAGCCACTGAACTGAGCTGAACTAAAAAGGTACAAACATTAAAACAGGGTGCAACTCTCTGCTTACTGCTTCCGTAGAATTATAGAACAGAAGAAAATATACAAATGAGACACAAGTGATTTGACCAATGTGTTTTGGATTACCAACATGGGTTTAATGTGACAAACTATGCTGTTTGCTGATTCCAAAACATGTTGATGGCACCAATATGACCCTGTGTTATTACACAGATTCTGTGAGTTCAGCATACTGTATTTGAGTTCAGCATTCTGTATTTGTATATGTTCTGTGTTCTGTGAGTTCTAAAGTTCTGTGTACTGTGTGACAATTGGTGCTCTCACCAGTATTTTCACTCTTTTTCCACATTTTTCTTGTGCAGTTGCTCAGCCATGTCTAACTCTTTGCGACCCCATGGACTGCAGCGTGTCAGGCTTCCCTGTCTTTCATCATATCCCAGAGCTGGCTCAAACTCATGTCCATGGAGTCAGTGATGCCATCCAACCATCTCATGCTCTGTCGTCCCCTTCTCTTCCTGCTGTCAATATTTCCCAGCATCAGGGTCTTTTCTAGTGAGTTGATTGTTTGCATCAGGTAGCCAAAGTATGGAAGCTTCAGCTTAGCATCAGTCCTTCCGATAAATATTTAGGGTTGATTTTCTCTAGGATTGACTGGTTTGATCTTGCTGTCCAAGGGATTCTCAAGAGTCTTCTCCAGCACCACAGTTTGAAGGCTTCAATTCTTTGGTGCTGAGCCTTCTTTATGGTCCAACTCTCACATTCATACATGACTACTGGAAAAGCCATAGCTTTGACTGTATGGACCTTTGTCAGCAAAATAATGTCTCTGCCTTTTAATTCTCTACCTAGACTGATCATAGCTTTTCTTCCAAAGAGCAAGTGTGTGTTAATTTCATGGCTGCAGTCACCATCTGCAGCGATTTTGGAGCCCAAGAAAATAGTCTTTCACTGTTTCCATTGATTCCTCATCTATTTGCCATGAAGTGATGGGACTGGATGCTATGATCTTCAGTTTTTGAATGTTGAGTTTTAAGCCAACTTTTTCACTCTCCTCTTTCACCTTCATCAAGATGTTCTTTAGTTCCTCTTCACTTTCTGCCATTAGGGTGGTGTCATCTGCATATCTGAGGTTATTGATATATCTTTCAACAGTCTTGATTCCGGCTTGTGTTTCATCCAGCTTGGCATTTTGAATGATACATTAAATAAGCATATATGTTAAATAAGCAGTGTAACAATATACAGCCTTGGCGGATTCCTTTTCCAATTTTAAACCAGTCTGTTCTCCCATGTCTGATTTTACGTGTTGCTAGTTGACTTGCATACAGATTTCTCAGGAGGTAGGTCAGGTGGTTTGGTATTCCCATCATTTTCCCACACAGTACATCATTATGTCAGCTAGCCTTCACCCTGCATTCTGTTACTATGCATTATTTCTGTGCCTTTGTGATATTAAATACAGATAACAGCAAGGACTCTGAATTTGTGGCAGTACTCACTTATGAAGCAAAAATTCTAAGATACACTCCTTATTTTTTTTTATGATGATCAAAATAAAGCACCAAATTAAACAAATAGGTATACATTCGAGTTTCAGCAAGCTCCAGGAGTTGGTGACGGACAGGAAGCCTGGTGTGCTGTAGTCCATGGTGTCGCAAGGAGTTGGACATAACTGAGCAACTAAATTGATGATACATTCAAGTATTCAAGTCCCTGATAAAAGGTTTCTGGGTGGTTGATGTCAGCTTGAGAAGCTGATAACATACTCTTTATAATTATATTTATGTCTAGTACTGTAGCTTTGGCAGAGCAACTATGGGAAATATTTTATTTAGATTTTAAAGGCAAAATTCTCCAAAATATTCTGAATTAAAATGAAAAGAATTTATCAGGGACTTTGAAAAATACAAACTAATTCATATTTGAAGAGGTGTATGAAGTCCTTTGGGTACTTTCCATTCAAGTGATTTGAAATTAAGGCACTTCACAAAATGCATGTTTTCCCTTCTTTTCTTCCTGAAGAAATTATACATAATATTTTAAATTTCTATACCATCTTTCCAAGACAGTACAAGTACTTCATAAACTTCATCTTAATGATGTTAACATGCTTACAAGACTAAATAGACAGTATGTAACATGGTCCCCGGTTTATTAATAAGTGAACAAGCTCAAAGTGAAGGATAGAATTCTATTTTCTGTACACTTCAATTAACTTCTCTTCTTTTCCCCACTTATAGCACTATAAAAATTGACATTTTCTTCTTTCACTCTTTTATTCCATTGTTTGTTTGCCCCAGGAAGCTCTATTAAGAGCCACGTTCTATGTATTGTACTAGGTGTGATGAGAGTGGTAAGACCACTACATGGCATGGTACCTGACCTTGAAAAGCTAATAATAAGAGAGAATAAAAAGAAGACACTCATACAAAAGCTGAAAAATGAATAAGAGATAATAATTTAATACAAATAATAATTTGTATTATATTTGTTTATATTTGTATATAAACTTTTTTGTTAATTTAGATAAAGTATCCTCCCTATAAGGCTGGTGGTAGAGGGAGGGTTGGGAGAGAGATGGTGGCGATTCAGGAGACAGGTATTGATCTGATGATGCATTTTGGATAGATGTATTCGGATAGATGAGAAGAAGCTGTTATTGGCAAGAAAAATAGTGCCTCACTGGCTAGGAGACGTTAGAGAAGAATGGGCAATGGTGAGTAGACCACAGAGTCTAATAGGTTATTATTAAATCAGTACTTTCTGTATTATGGATTATGCACAAGGCTTTATATACTTATCTGATCTAATCTTTTATTTTGATCCGATTTAAAGATGCAAAGAGGCAGACTCAGCAAGATTAAATAATCTGTCCTGGGTCACAGAGGTAGAAAGTGGAAGAAATGAGATTCACACTGGCTATTTGACTATTGAGCCCCTGCTCTCAAAATTTATACCATATGATTTCCCCACAGTGAGAGATGACAGCTAAAAGCTTAGTTGGTGCTGAATTATAGACATTCTGGATGCCAGTGGGTTCAGGCTTCACAGTAGGGAGTGGAAAGCAATGGGCAATTTTTGAAATAGGAGAGTAACAGGAAAGGCAACAACAGTGCTTTAGAAAAAGGAATTTGGCAATGGGCACATAGAATGAGCCAGAAGGGGAAACATAGGGAAGAACAAAAATTGATTCATTCAGGTGTCTAGACATGGAGGTTCCTCCGGCCTGCCAGGGTCCTTGCAGAGCCTCTCCATGCCTGCCCAACCTTATCTCTCTCCACCCTCCACCTTTGTTCTCTGTCAGCATCCAAACCAGTCTGCTTTCGCTGCGCTGGTCAGAGTTATACTCCTGACACCAAAGAGCATTTGTACATGTTGTTCTGATTGGCAGAAATGATTTTTCCTCCTTTTGATTCCTTAACTTATCCTTCTCCTCATCCTTCAGATTTTGGTTTAAATGTTACTTCCCTTGAGAAGTCTTTCCTGGTATTTCTGTTTATGTCAAATGCCCTGTCAGAGAACCTCCCGGCATTATGCACACTTTCCTCTGTAACATGCATCCCAGGTGAAATGATCCATTTATCCTTGTGATTATTCACTGAACTGCTGTTGCCTCCTCTAGAATATCTCCTCCTCTAGGGCAGGAGTCATGTCTGTTTTGGCTCATACTGTATTCCCGGGGCCTGTTGCACTGCCTGTCACAGGGCAGGCACTCAGCATTTGTGGAATGAGTGAGTGAATGGCTGGGTAAATGAATACTGGTCATGATGAGAGCAGTGGGAACAGACAGAAAGGTATGATGAAAGTGTTGACAAAAGGCTCCAAGACAGAGTTGGAGTTGGGGAGGGGAGAAGCAGAGGCAGGGAATGCTAAGGTTTAGACAGTTTTCCTTAATAGCTCTGTGGTGCTCAGATCTGGCTACTGAATAAATCAAACAGCCTGCAGTAGTATACTTGGTGCTCATAACATCTGTGGTCACTAGCCACCTGAAATTCTTAAGCAAGAAGGAAAGAATCAGAAGCAGAAATGGGCAAGGCATTTAGCCTAGAGAAAAACACACCCTTCATCAGAGAATCTCATAGGAGAGCAGCGACAGGGAGAAGTTGAGTCCCCGTGGGGACCTGTACCCCCGGTAGATTATCAGATTTCTAGGGCTATTGAAATATCCAGTTGATCCTCAAGCCATGTCACTGACACCACTGCAGTTTCCTTTACATTTGAGTGAAGCCTGATTCCTCTTCCTGATCCAGGGAGATCTTGTAACATTAGTTGTCCCAGGTTGGAATCAACTAGGCATGGTGAAAAAAGCACTGATGATATCCTCCAAGGCCTTGACCAGATAGTACCTTTGTCACGTGGCCTCACCTGACCATCGGGACACCCTCACTCTTCCCCAGAAGCATTAGATCTGCTCTAAACGACCAGCTTCTGTAGGGTATGTTCTGCACACTTCTGTCATGTCACACTATTTCTTTATGTTCAAATATCTTTTTTTCCCATTAGAATATAAGCTCTTTGAGAGTAAGGACATCATCAGCTTCATATAGCTTGGGGTTTAGAGCAGGGACTCTGGAGATACTGATAATATGTCTGGGTTTAAATCTGGATCTTCATGTACTGACTGTAAATTTGGACAAGGGATTGCATCTGTCTCTGCATTTTGATGTCTTTGACAAATAAGGGTAATGAGAAAGTGAAAGTGAAGTTGCTCAGTTGTGTCTGTCTCTTTGCGACCCCATGGACTGTAGCCTACCAGGCTTCTCAGTCCATGGAATTTTCCAGGCAAGAGTACTGGAGTGGGTTGCCATTTCCTTCTACAGGGGATCTTCCCAACCCAGGGATCGACCCAGGTCTCCCGTATTGCAGGCAGATGCTTTACCGTCTGAGCCACCAATAAGAGTAATAGAAGTGAAGTGAAGTGAAGTCGCTCAGTCGTGTCTGACTCTTTGCGACCCCATGGACTGTAGCCTACCAAGTTCCTCCATCCATGGGATTCTCCAGGCAAGAGTACTGGAGTGGATTGCCATTTCCTTCTCCAGGGGATCTTCCCGACCCAGGGATTGAACCCAGGTCTTCTGCATTGTAGGCAAATGCTTTACTGTCTGAGCCACCAGGGAAGTCCAATAAGGGTAATAGTTGAACCTAATTAACAGAGTGACTGTGAGGATTCTCATTTATTCAACTGTTCATAATCAATTCCAGTTATTGATTCAGTGGGCATCATATACCTGCTCTGTTTTAGATGCTAGAAATACAGCTAGAAAGAAAATGGAAAAGGTTTCTCCTCTTTCCGAGCTTATATTGCCTGAGAAGGAGAAAGAATTCCAAGTAGACAAACAGAGTAATTTCAGACGGTAAGATGTGTGCCAGGGCTGGCTCACACTGGCTCACAAGAGTGAACTCTGTATCTCTCTTCCCAATTTCACGTTCGACAGTGTGGATAACCTGGAGCATTGAATGACCTGTAGGGAAAGTATTTATACTAGGAAATTAGCAAATTCTACAAGTTAGCCTCCCTTACCTCGGCCCCACTGGGTCCAGGGGTTAAACATTTATCAGCACATTACTGTGTAGAAAGGCACTAAAATAGATTGACTAAGAGACAGTGACTAAGGGGGTGGGAGTGGGTAATTCATTGTTAAGGAATCTCTAAAAAAGTGAAGTTTGTCCTTAGGCCTTGAATGAGTATCCAGAAATGATGAAGGGAAGAGAATTTAGCCTGAGTGGACAGCTGGCTCAAAGACCTAAAGGGGCTATGAGCCTGGTGTATATTCCAGAAATAATAACAGTGAAAGTCACTGAGGCTGGAGCATGAGGAAGGAGACGGAGAATAAAATGACGTGAGGTCAGAGCAAGGTCACATAGATCCTTGTAGGCAAAGCACCTGCATTTATTCCAAGTGCAGTTGGAAACTGTTGGAGGGTTTTTAGCAGGAGAGACTATTTAAAGGACTTAGTGTATACCAAACACTGAGGACATGCTCCATAATGGAGCATGTTAAGATTTATTTTGGCGTCCCTGGGAGCTCACATGTTGTCTGACAGGTAGAAGGCATCCAGTTAAACTTTGTTGAGTAATAAATAAATGTGTGGTCACAAAAGAAGCCCCTTGCCCTCTCTGAGCCTCAGCTGCCTCATCCAGAAAATGAATTCTTCATAACAGATGATGTCCCAGGTCCTTCTGTGCTTAAGCTCTCCCACTGTGTTACCATGGATTGCAGACTGGTGTTGCTAACTCAACCTGGCAGAGGTGACTGCAGCTCTAATAGCCAGTAGTCTCAAACAAATCAGCAACACCATTTTGGATTTGTCTCCTTCCAGAACACGACATTTCTGCCCTGTGCATGCGTTGCATGCATGCTTAGTCGCTTCAGCCATATCCAACTTTTTGCGACCCTGTGGCCGATAGCCTGCCAGGCTCCTCTGTCCATGGGGTTCTGCAGACAAGAATACTGAAGTGGGTTGCCATGTCCTCCTCCAGGAGTTCTTCTTGACACAGGGCTCAAACCCACATCTCTTAAGTCTCCTGCATTGGTAGGCATGTTCTTTACCACTAGCAGTACCTGGGAAGCCCTTTCTGCCTATACAATTGCATAAAGCTAACAGGCTCCATATTTCTTTTCCCATCTTAAGGAGTGGAGGAGAAGGGAAAGAGAGAGAAAGAGAATATGCATTCACTAATGAGGCCATAAATATTGATGTCTTCCTCAACTCTCCGCCCCCTCCCCCGCCCC
>SJXQ01002884.1:32255-63377 GCA_006408695.1 Aepyceros melampus
AGTGCTATCATTTTGGCAACTGGCTGATTAATAATAGATTAAACACTTTATGTTTGCTTACTCTGAGATCTGTGAGTTTAAATGCATCAGCTTTGTAAGAACTGGTTTAGATGGGGATCCACAGATCATGCAGACTTCCAGCATAAAAATACAGTGGGATGGAACACAAATGGGGCATGACAACCAATATTTCCACCGAGTAATATCTCAAATGCTATGTGCAAGGCTCAGGATGTCTTTCCAGACGTTAATTTCTTTTCCCAAGAACCCACCCACTTGAGAACCCAAGTGAAAGGACCATGCTGACACGCACCATATGGTTGTGTTCTGAGTAAGTGACAGAAGAGCAAGGAAGTCTTCCCACATCTCATCTAAATACCATTAAGTAACCACAAGAATTTGGACCAACACAGGCACAGCTGGGAGGACCCCAGGATATCGGTCCGTGACTGCTGTGGTGGACCGCCTTGCCCTGAAGCCTTCCCCTTTGTGATGAAGACAGGTGATAGACCAAAGGATCCACTGAGGCCCCCACAGAAAGCATGGGGCAAGTAAATGAGGCCTTATGGGCAGACATGGGCAACTGGAAATACCCACTTAAATGCTCATCTTCATAAATCAATGCGAGGACCACCACGTCTGAAGACCAAAAGGCAGTTTGTCTTATTGGGAGAGATGCTGGGGGAATTGATGATACCTGGCATCCTATTGTGACATTGTCACTGAGTCTCTGTGTGGCTCTGGACTCATCCCTTCCCTGGGCCTGAGTTTCCCATCTGTTCACTGAAGGGATAGATAAGAGCAGTGTTTCTCAATAAGAATCATTGGTGGGATTTTTTTTAAAAAACAGATTCCAATATTCTTTTTCATGGGTTGAATTGTGTCTTCTCAAAACATATGTTCATGTCCCAACCACCTGAACCTCAGAACATGACTTTATTTGGAAATAGGCTCATTGCCCATGTAATTAGTTAGATGAGGTCACAGTGGAGTAGGGAAGGCCCTTAGTCCTATACGATGGTATCCTTCTGAGAAGAGAAGACACAGATACATGAAGGGAAAACATGGTGTGATGATAGAGACAGAGACTGAAGCTCAGCATCTATGAGCGGACGAATGGCATGGATCAATGGCAACTACAGGAAGCTAGGAAGAGAAGAGGAAGGATTCTCATTTACAGTTTTTAGAGGCAGCACAGCCCTATCCACACCTTGATTTTAGACTTCCAGCCTTCAGAATTGTGAGACAATACATTCTTGTTTTTTGAAGCCACCTGTTTGTAGCACTTAGTTCCACCAGCCCTAGGAAATGAATATATCTTGTTTCTAATCTTACTGAGTAAAAACGTCAGGGTAGGGACTGGTGGAAGCACACGGTTATAAAAAGCTCCCTAGAAAAATCTGGTGAACATCATGGCTCATAAACATTGAATTACGTGCCTTCCCAGCTCTTAAATTCTTTGATTCATGTGGAAGTCTGATTCCAGCTTCTGGCACTCGAGATACGCAATGGAAACAAAGAACTAGGAAAGGTTGCTTTGGTGCTAAGAAGGGGAAGCTGCCCTATGTTCTTGGCAGAACAGTGGAGTCATGCCAATAGTGAAAAAAGAGGAAGAGCCTCAAGGTGGTGCTGAGACCATCAGTCCATCCTCTTTCTAGGCTCACTTCACATCCCTCCAAACCTAAGCTACTTAAAAGGAAAAGCTGATGAGAGCCACCAGTGAGTCAGGGATCCCTCTGAGCAACTGATAAAAGCCATAAACATTCTTGCCAGAAGTATGCCTACACTTTCACAGAGCCCCAGACACCCTGATCCCCATCTGCTGACTTCCCAGAAATCTATGAACACCCTGCCAAGAATCTCTCGGTGCTATAATTTGACAAAGCCCTAGCCTAGCCCAAAGGTGCTAACCTAAAACCTTCAGAGGGAAAACAGGGCAGTGATGGCCACTCTTTTCTGCTTCTTCCCTCTCAGTCTTTAGGAGGAGGGGCTCTTTAATCCATTGCACGTGTATCCATTGCCCATCTACTCTGTGTCATAGCACCTCTGCTCTTACATGCTAAATATTTGAAATATAGTGATGATCTCTGCTCTCAAGGCACTAATCTTCTAGTAAGACCACCCCTAAGTAGATGAGTAACTGTGTTAGGAAGATGATATAGCAAGGTGATGTGGTGGGGACAGTTTGGGGAGAAATGGAGGCCAAACAGGAAAGTCCGGGAAGTACTGGCTGTAGAGACTTCTGAGACAAACTGGAACCCTGGGATGTGAAGGAGCCAACCATGGAAAACTGGGGATAAGAGAAATGCAGGCAGAAAGAACTCTGGGCACATAGCCCCTAAAGTAGGAGAAAGCTTGGCGTGCATGAGGTACAGAGAGAAGGCCAGTGGGGCTCCTGCATAGTGAGGTGGGGGTGCTATTTGAGAGGTGAGGTGAAAGAGGTCAACAGACGTCAGATCAGGCTCAACATCCGGGTCATGGAAGGCTTCTGGATTTTCTTTTAAGCATGATGAGAAGCCAGGAGTGGGGCGCGGGGAGAGGGGGGACGTTTTAATAGCAGAACAAGGCGATTTGATTTACATTTTAAGAAGGAGTGACTTTCTAAGGTTTTCTGATGTGGACTTTCTAGAAGGAAACAGCCTCCCATCCTTCCATTATTGCTGTCAACGTGGGCAGAACGTCCGTGTAACTAAACACAGTACTGTACTGCAGTGACAAGCTGTGATCTCTCGCAGATGTGCAGCGGGGGAAGGAAAGGAGAGGAGGACGCTGTCTGCATGCCAACGTCAAACGGAGCGACTACCCAAGCCCCCAGGTTCCCTGTGAAATGCATAGACTACCTTTGTTATTTCTAAAGAGTTACTGTTGAAACATCTTTAGGCAAAATCTGTCATGAGACATCTCTCCAAACTCAACACTCAATCTCAGCTGCACCCCCCCTCCCAACCCATTAGGATGTTGACACACGCAACATCAAAGTCAGAGATGCCCTACCAAGCGGCACTGCCAAGGTACCAGCAAGCTCTGCGCTGAATACAGATAGCGGTAGGAACCTAGTCAGCGGAGGGCAGCTCTCGCCCCCTCCCTTCTCCTCTCCCTGAATCCAAATTTCGGTCTCTAATGAGATGTCACAGCCTGAGCTGGCTTCTCTGTGGCTGACCCCCCGGAAGCTGGGACCAGACTGTAATACCAATGAGATGAACACATGCATCTGAGTAGAAGGCTACAAAATGCAAAGTACATTCTCATCCCTGATCCTGTGGGACCCTCATGTCCTTTCTAGAAGAGCTGGGTGGGTATTTTTAGCCATTTCACCCACAGAGAAGCTTGGCCTCAGGGCAGGCCAAGACCAGAAGGCTCACACCTGGACATCAGGGTCCCACCCCAAAACTCATGTCCATCCCAGTGAACTTGGCTGCCTCTGAGCTACATCACATTTTAGGCTCAAATTGGACAAGATAATGTGTCTAGCTGCCAAGCTGTATCGAAGGCCAGTGCAGCCAGTGCATTGCTTTAAAGATGCCTCCTGTGAACCAGTCCTTCTGGGTGTGAGGACTGGCTGTGTGAGCTCAGGCAATTACACAATCTCCCTCTGTGCCATTTAACTCATCTGTAAAATGTGGGAATAAAAGTTTCTCTCCTGTTCAGTGGTTGTGACAGATAGGTGAGATAAAGCAACCTCTTCTGAGAAATGACCAGTTCTGATGTGGTGACATGGATAGCGATGATGATGATAGCAGCAAAAACTAGCTTTTAGTGGGCACTTACTAAATGCTGGGTCCTTTCCTATTCTTTGTATGTGCTTCTCTTATCTGGTTGCATAGTGCCTGTTGTTATGTTGAGTCAATATGCATCTACTTTGTTGACTGATAAACTTTTAGAGATAATGTTTTAGGGCAGATAAAATTCTTGAGTTACTGGAGGTGAAGTTAGGAGTTTGGGAGAAGGAAGTAGTTCCAGGAAAATCATAGAAAATCTGTCTGTTTCCATAGAGGGTGTCCATATCTGAAACTAAGGAAACATTGTGCATTCCATGAGCCAAAATATAGGAGCCTTTTACATTACAAAGGACTCAATGTATAATCAAAATGGCCAAATATATCCTATCCAGTGCATACATGGTGGAATCAAGTAATGCTAATGTTGGAAAGAACTCAAGATTCACTTTGTCTGAACCCCTGACGATGATAGTAACAAATGATTAGTAATACACACACACACACACACACACACACACACACGTGTGTGTGTATATAGCCCCTTGCTACTTTTCTCAAAGCAGGAGAGGAGGGCAAGAGAGGCCTAGGGCAAGTGGATGGCTGACCCAAGGTCAGCGCCAGCGTCCCAGAGACCTCCTTAAGATCTAAAAGAGAAAACTGTCTTCATGTGACAGTCTCTAGGTCCATCCACATCTCTACAAATGGCACATACAACCAATTCACTTTTCTGTACAGCAGAAACTAACACAACATTGTAAAGCAATTATATCCCAATGGAAATTTAAAAAATGAAAGACTCTCAGCTTACTGAGGAGCTGTTCCCAGTCCTATCCCCTCTTTGGCCATGCAGCAAACTGCAGACTGCTGGGGTTTCTTTTTCTTCCTCAGCCACTGCCGCCCCCAGCTGATATATGGGGTTGACAGGCACGGTGGCAGGAACTTTAATAGGTACTTGAGCAGGTGGTAGGAAGATTACTTGCCTGGTAGGAAGATTACTTGCCCATGTGTGCTCCTGCTTGAGTTCCTGTTTCTCTGTGTGCAGAATTGGGGAAGAGGGCTAGACTGTAGGATCAGAGGTTCTGTATGTCTCACAATGCTCTAGTTCCTATTTATTTAGGATCTCAGTTTTCTCTCCTAAGCCTCCCAGGGGAGCTGAGGGGTCTTGGCACTGTGCTGGTCCAGGATTTAGGGACTCTGTGACCTGGTTTCACCTCTTCCATCACTCACATATGACCTTGAGGCAAACCACTTAAGTGCTTCATGGCCCTTTTCCCAATTAGAACACTCCCACTCTGCCTCTGTGCGTGAGTGTGAGCTAAATTAAAACAATAGATAGAAAAAAAAATGCTTTGAGAAAAGAAGCAAAGGGCTATATATACACACATGTGTGTATATATATCTATATGCATTACTAATCATTTGTTATTATTATCATTGTTAATATTATTCTTCACAAGTCCTTCATAAGGGATTTATGACTGATGGGGACAAGCTCCACCTGCTGTAGAAGGAGAGGTGAGAAAGTGCCCAGTTCTAGGCACACACTTGCTAACCTGAATCCCAATCCTGCCCACCATATTCTCTCTGGAAATTTTTATTTCTTAGGGTTAAATAGCAAACTTGAGTCTAGTTGATGTGTCCCAGGTCAAAAATAGAGAAGAAGTTGGTGCTGTGGAATAAAGAAACTAAATCTTGACTCTAATAAACAAGTGAACAGAAATATAAAGTGCTTTTTATGGGGATGGGATTTTCAAGGCATTTGTACCTGATTATCTTATCTGTTCTTGTGAAGGAGTCTGGGCTTTGGGAAAATGATGATGTTGATAAAACCTTACATATGTGTGATATGTTTTATGGCTTATAATGTGTATTCATATTGTTATTGAACAACTCAGATCAATCAACATTGATCCAACTCTCCTTGGAGCCATGTATTATGATGAACATTATATATGATTCCTCAACAACCTCTTGGAAGGACATGGTGATGGGAGTTTTTCGTTTGTTTTTTGGTTTTTTTTTTACTCCATTTTTAGGAGAAGAAAGGAAATCAGAGATACTGAGTAATTGGGCCGAAGTCAGATTCTTAAAACAGAGATTACATCATGTGCTGCTTCTACTTAGGACCTTTCAGTGGCTTCTCATACACACGAAATAAAACCTGAGCTTCTCTGCATGGTCCCTCGCTCTGCCTTGTTTGGTCCCATCTCTGTCTCCCCAGTGTAATCTATTGCTAGCTCCCTTGCTAAAAATGCTCCAGCTACCTGGTTGCCCCTCAGTTCCTCAGACTCGACCACCAAACTTTTTCCTATCACAGAACCATTGCACAAACAGTTTCCTCTGACTTGAATGCATTTTCCCTCAATTTTTTTTGTAGAGCTATTTTTCCCTCAAATTTTTCCATCCCTTCTTAGCCTCTAAGACAGGCCTTAAATATCACCATCCCATGATTACATGTATAATATTTAGCTATTTATTTGTTTAGTGTGTGTGTGTTTTCTTTGCCTGTCTTACCCCATTAGAACTGAGGTCCAAAAAAAAAAAAAAGAACTGAGGTCCATGAAGTCAAGTGCCTTGTTCCTTTTATTCATGTTTGTCTTCCCAGAGATTGGCAGAGCCTGCTTGCTACAGAGGAGGAACTCTATGCAATGAATGAATGGGTGAATGAATGATGTTTATAAACTTTGGATCTCAAACCCAGGTCTACTGATTTGTAGTCTGCTGGTCCTTCTCTTTATTCTGCATGATATCCCTGCAACCCAGTCATCATCACCCTCAACTCTGTGTCACAGGTTGGGAATGGCAAGAATTCTCTTTTTCTTATATGAGGGAAACTGCAGATATACTTGGAGAAGGAAATGGGAACCCACTCCAGTATTCTTGCCTGAAGAATCCCATGGGCAGAGGAGCCTGGTACACTGCGTCCGTGGGGTTGCACAGAGTCAGTCACAACTAAAGTGGCTTAGCACGCATGCATGCATTGGAGAAGGAAATAGCAACCCACTCCAATATTCTTGCCTGGAGAATCCCAGGGACAAAGGAGCCTGGTGGCCTGCTGTCTGTGGGATTGCATAGAGTCGGACACAACTGAAGCGACTTGGCAGCAGCAGCAGCAGGTACACTATCATGCATCGTGCTAAAGGGGATAGTCTCTTGCACAAACAGCCTTGGTTGTTTTTTTTTTTTTTTAATTAATTTTTATTTTTTAGTTTGTTTTGCTCTACAATACTGTATTCATTTTGTTACACATTGACATGAATTAGCCATGAGTGTACATGAACTCCCAATCCCAACCCCCACCTCCACCCTCCCGCCCCATGCTTTGTTTCACAGGAAATTTACTAGATTTCCTATATCACAGAATTATAGCAGACAGACCTAGTGCCCATCCCCATTTGACAGACTCCAAGGTAGGCCACAGGTAAATGGTTTCAGGGCAGGCCTGCCTTCTGTGCTCTGGGATTTCTGCTGAATCTGGGATTATCACTGAGGAAAATGATAGTTTGGTGGATGTTTGGAGAAGCTATCAATTCAGTCCCCTTCCTCTCCCATCTATCCTTCCAACCATCCATCCATCCATCTGGTATTTATTGAGAATATGTATCAGGCAACCTGGGCAACTACTAGTGACCTTTCTAAAGCACAGACAACCTAAAATGCCCTATGGGCTTACTGTGAGGGATACAGTAGCGATATAAATACCATTCCTTACAAACTGTAAAGTCTAGAACACATAGAAGGAGTTACAATTATTAGTAGTACAATTTAGCAACCAGAGAGCAAGGAGGAGAGGGGACATACTATAATTCAAGTGTAAGGTGGCTGCTCACTTGTGGAATTATTTGGATATTGTCTTTACTTTTTTGACAATTAATATATTATACAAAAATTCAATAAAAGGGAAGGAAAGTTTCTATGATGTGACTTGTTTCAATGAATAGTCCCATTCTTCCCCAGGGAACCAATTCAGGAAAGTAAAACAGAAAACAGTGTTGAAAGGACCTGTCAAGGATTGGAACATTATTTAAAATGAAAGTACAGAGTCCAAAGCATTAAGAAACATCCAAGAAAGTGTAGTGGGACATTTGCTCAGGCTACTGCCTCCTTTCTAGTTTGCAAATACAGTGCAGTTGTTGAAGACTCTGCTGCTTCCTAATCTCTCCCAGGAAGCATTTTCTAACCTCCTCAAGATTCTTATAGATTGTCCTCCTCTCTCTAAGTTCTTATAACGTATGTCAAATAGGTCCTAGAAATTCATACTTCATTCCATACCTCTTGGTTTCTTTTTTTCTTCTCATTTGGTTCAAATTAACTCTGCTCAGCAGATACTGTCCTCATCATCTCTCTTAACGATGAGAAGAATGAGGCTCACAGAATTTAAATGAGTATCAAGGTTAGGTGACTAGTGAGTGTTGGCAGGTTGGATGGTATGGGGAGGGAGGTGGGAGGGGGCTTCAGGATTGGGAACTCATGTACACCTGTGGTGGATTCATGTTGATGTATGGCAAAACCAATACAGTGTTGTAAAGTAAAATATTAAAAAAATAAATAAAAATAAATTAAAAAATTAAGAAAAAAAGTAGGTCTTCAGACTTCTAGTTTATTTCTCTTGACAGCACAACTCTCTATATCTGAATCAGGATGTTGGCCTGATTTGAATCAGAAACAGCAGTTGGGTGTCTGGATGAACATATAATTCTTCCCCTAGTGCTAGTGGTTTATATTAAGACCTGCTGTATACAAGTCACCAAAGCTGCACAAATCCAACATTCTTTTGTCTAACTGTGTATCTAAGGTACGTGATGTCCCTCATGCTCAAGGAGAATCCTAAATTTGTTTCTGATATTACTCTGCAACGAGCCAGAAAGCTTGGTGTCCTTATGCTTCTTGGGAAGGTGTGCAGTCATTGGAGCCACGTCACAAGAAACTTGGTAATACTGTGTTGGAGTTCAGTTCCCATTCCAAGTCTAGTCCCAGCTCTGCTGAGATTCCCAGGTGGCTATGGCAAAGCCCTGGAGCCTGTCCAGGACCCTGTTTCTTATTAGTTGCACAACAGATTTTGGAAGCTCTCTAAATGGTCTCCGTGTGCTGATGTCCAATGACTTTTCTCAAACTTTTGGGCTTCCCAGACTCTCAAAGGGTCAGTTTCCAAATCTGGAGTGCTGGATTGTGGATCTCTTGAATTTTCTACCCTCTGTGCATCCTAAAAATGGTAAACAGCATTACTGAACAGAGAGTGTACAAATTGTGTTTTATTTCCCTACACAAAATCATCTGTTAGGGACCGGAAACCAGGCTATGAAGAGTTAAGTTGGTAGCCTACCAATATTTAACGTCTGGTTGAGGCTTTCATGGTCTTTTAGCCTATACTTGGGGTTGGGGTATGGGCCAGCTCCGCAGGTGATTCAAGTATATTCTCCTTTTTAAGACAGTTCTCTGTCTGTCTCTCTTTCATCTCAACTTCCAAGGGAGCTCTGGGCATAGCACTACTGAGCTGAGGAAGATAAGGCCCAAGAGACCATCCCAAGATTAAATAGTCTCCTTGTGATGTAGAAGCCTGAAAATGCCAGCTCTAAATCAACATGAATTCTCCATTTAATTTGAATCAATGGGTTTTATGAGTCTGTTTCCCTTTCGATTTATCAGTCAGATCTCCTGTCTCTTCCCCCGCCCCCTTTCTTCCAGTCTCTCCCTCACTCCCCACTTGCTTCAGTGTTTCAGTGTTATGCAGGCAGAAATCTTACACTCTGGCAAGCCTGAAAGGGACCTTAGGGATTGTCTAGACCAAGGTCTAGGTTCCACTGAAGGGAAACTGAGACCAAATAGTGGGAAGAAATTTGTTAAGGTCATCTACCTCGAAGAACTAGAACCCCTTTCTCCTCTCATTCCCAACTATATTATATTTCTCCTACATCATTTCTCCTTTGTTTTCCCTCACACAAAGGCTTTTGTTTACTTCAGTTGTTTAATCTGTCTTTTGTCATTAGAAATCAGTCACCCCCTTCAGGGATTCCTATCACAACAGCCCATAGCAATTTCAATTAGTCAGAGATCAGGTCCCAAGATTCTTACCTTGAAACAATTTCCCTGATTAGCTTTAGGGAGAAACAGAAATCTCTGTCCCCCCTTCCCTCCTTCTGTTTCTCATACATACCCGAGATATAAACATCAAGACAGCCTTTATCAGAATTAAAAAGTGGCTTGCCCTTCAGCCTATTCTCTTGGAAAAAAGATATTGATTGTTGGGGAAAAAATGAACAAAACCCTTACCTACTTCTTTGGACACCCAAATTCAATTACTGGCCATTGAGCATTTTTTTCTATAACATAGCTGGATATTTTTCATTTTTATTATTATTAAGGAGAACAATAGAAACACTACAAACTAGAATTGATATAAGCTGCAGTTTGCCAAGCCTTTAAACAATCTCCTCTCTCCACACCATAGCAGAGGGTGAAGCGGGTGTCACAGTCATGCCCTTCTTGCTGGTGAAATAACTGAGTCTCAGAGACATTCAACAGCTTTCCCAAAGTTATCAAGCTATCACAATATCAGTTCTGAAACTCAAATTGAAGTCTCCTGTTCTATTCCCAGACCCCAGTTAGTATCACCTTTTTGCACATCACTTTTTCTTTCTTCCACTGGATCACCAGGGAAGTCTCACATCACTTTTTACTGAATGAATTTAAGACAGCTTAGAGAAGGAAATGGCAACCCACTCCAGTATTCTTGCCTGGAGAATCCCATGGACGGAGGAGCCTGGCGGCCTACAGTCCATGGAGTCGCAAAGAGTCGGACACGACTGAGCAACTAAACTAAACTGGTATTTGGGGAGAACTCAGGTCCTAGAAGAAGAAGACCTGGGTTTTAGGTCCCTTGCCAGTCAGAAGAGTTCTTCCGCTGGCCATGGCTGTTCAGCTTGTCTCTTCTTTGCTTCTATTACATACTCATGGAAGCTTGGACTGGGACAGAATGTTAGTCTGGCTGATTTCTTGCCTTGGACTCCAGACACTTGGCACGTGTCACCATAGTAATAGGAATTCTCATATTATCCTGTCATGTGCATTACCTGTCTCCCTGGTTACGCCCGGAATCCCTTGAGTTATATCAACTGCCTCTGGGACAGAGTCTGGCACTTAGAACGTCTTCATAGTATGTTTACTAAATGAACCAAGATGCCAGCTTGGTACTCTTCAGTTGACATGAGAGATGATTTACCTACAAATCTCGTAGGGAGATCATGGCAGAACTAGAACCAGATCCCTCATCTCCAGATTTTTCCTGTGTACTTCTATGCATAGAGAGGAAAATGATGATATTATTGCTGCTATTAATGACTGCAGCTACCATATATCTGATGCTGACTGAAGGCCCACCACTGTGTTAGGTGCGTTCCCACTTGATCCTCTCAATAATTCTAGAAGGAGGTTTATGCCCATTTCCCAAGTGAGAAAACTGATACATATATATGTATATATATATATATATGTATTAATTTAATACATATTTATCAGCTTATCTACATATATACCAGAGAAAACTACATAATATGTTAGAGAAAACTAATTATTAGAGAAAAAAATTTCTCTAATTATTATTAGAGAAAAAATATATAAGTATATTGCTTTAGGTCAAAATTAGATTTCTTCTCACCTTGCCTATTTCCTCCAGGCAGGCCCTTACCCCCAATATAAAAAACAAAATAAAAGTCAGTACTGGGACAGAGGCCAGAAAGGCTTCTTCCTGTGTGAATTTGACGCAGAGATTCCTGGCATCCTCAACAGTAGCTGTCCTGGTCAGGCAGGAAAGCATGAAGGAGGAGATGTGCTCATTAGCTGCTAGCTTCAGACCTCTTAGGTCTCCTTTATTTCAGCTGTCACTCAAAGGGGCCTTATTTTTCTCCAGGCCTCTTGTGAGCATCTCCTGTGGGTGCTTATTTGTTTGTCTGAAAGGCCAGACTCTTTGGGATAGGCTCCTTAAGAAGACATCCCCTTTCGGGAGGGAGTAGAATGGCAGGGACATGGGGGCTCCGCAGGCCTCCCTCTTGCCGTGCCAACACAACAACAGTGGGTGCTCAGTCCCCAGCCAACCAGAAGCCAAGCCAGGCAACATGTATTCTGCTGGAGCCCAGCTGTGAGGGAGAATAAACAGCCTCACAGCTCTGACCGCCCTCTCACCTCTGCCACGGAATCTTCCCCTGACCTTTGCATCCCATGGTGGTCCTGTCTTCTTTGGATCCCATCAGTACCATGAAACCATGCCATCTGAGGCAGACAACCGCAGATGTTTCTAGTTAGGAGGGAACGACCGTAGAGATCATTGAAACTAAGTATGGCAACACCTTGGCATTTGTGCTGGCCACCCCCTGAGTTCCCATCCGTGGCAGACAGCTCTAATCAATTGTGGTGCTTTCTTTCCTGCTCAGCTTGAATGGTGCCTCAGAATCCTTCTCAAAAAAGCACTTTGGACAGAAGAGAAAAGTAACTCTCCCATTCAGGATAAAAGGCATAGAAGAGGCTAAAAGAGAAGCCCCTTGCTTGCCAATCCAAGGCTCTTTTCCACTGTATCATTTTTGATGACAGCCTCTTATGGGATCATCTCGTATGAATATGGGCTTCCCTGGTAGCTCAGCTGGTAAAGAATCTGCCTGCAATTCAGGAGACCCTAGTTCATTTCCTGGTTTGGGAAGATCTCGGGGAGAAGGGATAGGCTACCCTACTCCAGTATTCTTGGGCTTCCCTGGTGGCTCAGCTGGTAAAGAATCTGCCTGTAATGTGGGAGACCTGGGTTTGATCCCTGGGTTGGGAAGATGCCCTGGAGAAGGGAATGGCTACCTATTCCAGTATGCTGGCCTGCAGAATTCCATGGACTGTATAGTTCATGGAGTCGCAAAGAGTCGGACACTACTGAGCAACTTTCACTTTTGCTTTCATATGAATGTGCTTCCCAGGTGGCACTAGCGGTAAAGAACCCACCTGCCAATGCATGAGATGTGAATTTGATCCATGGGTCAGGAAGATGCCCTGGAGAAGGAAGAGACCACCCACTCCAGTTTCTTGCCTGGAAAATCCCATGGACAGGGGAGCTTGGCGGGCTACAGTCCATGAGGTCGCAAAGAATCGGACACAACTGAGCAACTAAACACACACACACACACACACACATGAATCAACTTTAATATTACCAGGAATTTTCAGCCTCTTGAAGGTGGAGCCTGGGTCATTCATTATTCTCTTAAGTAGTCCCTATGCTGAGTAATACTCAGGCAACTTAGTTGACAAGAGAAGTGAGTAGACTCTAGATACCAGATGTATGGAGGAGACACTTGAAAATTTCAGAAAAGGATTTATAGGAACCACCTTGGATTAGACAGTTACATATTACTCAACTAGTCTCTGGATGAAATACGTTAGAGAACCACCAGGGCACTTAGAATATTTCTAGGTGCCTTATTGGATCCCACCCAAGAACAATCAGTTATGAAAAGCCCAAAAGACATTTATGTGAGTTAGTTTCTTCCTACAATGGCAACTTCTCAAATTTTTCACCTAAGTAGCCTAAAAACAGAGGAGAATAATGGCAGGGATGGCCTCCAGGAGGCATAGTTCCAAGCAACACATGGGAAGCAAGACATTACTTTGAAATATGTATTATCTTGAAAATGCATATGGGTTTGGATTCTGCTCCAGAATATAGCAATAGTTATTCTGATAAAACATTTTTTTTCTCAATTTTTAAAATTAGTCTGATACTTTCAGGAGAAGTACTATGTTTATCCCAGGACTTCAGGTGCTCCTTACACACAGGTCAGCAAAAATGACCCATGAGACAAATCCACCCCAATACCTGTTTTTATATGACCTGTGAGCTAAAAATGTCTTTTTATAACTTAAAGTAGTTGAAAAAAATAAAAAAGAATATTTAGTGACACATGGAGATTATATGCTATTCAAATTTCAGTGTCTATAAAAGACATTTCATTTGAACGTATTTGTTTATGCATTGTCTGTGGCTGCTTCCATGCTGTAATGGCAAAATTACAGACACAAAGCCTAAAATACTTACCGTCTGCACTTTACAGAAAAAAAAAAAATCACATTTCTGAATTGGTCTGTCTCTGGCTACCCCATGACCATACATGCCCCTGTGGTGGGCAAATGTAGTATGTAAGTCAGTGGTTCTCCACTGGGGGCATTTTTGCCTTCTAGGGCACACTTGGAAGTGTACAGAGATGTTTTGGTTGTCATGAGTAGAGGAAGGAGGGATCTACTGGCATCTCATAATGATCAGAGACCAGGGATGCTACTGAGCAACCTTTGGCCAAAAGAAGAGCCCCTAGAACAAACACTTATCCAGTACAAAATGTCAGCAGGGCTGAGACTGAGAGACTGTAGTATAAACCATGTATTATTAAAGGCTGACTTCCACTTTTATCTTTCATTTCTGTCCTTATCTCCTTTACCCCCAAATGACCCTTGATATTAGTACTTTTGAGGGGATTGCTCCTTCAGGCCTGGGAGAACACTCCATAAATGTTTTTGAAGGATAAGGAAGACTTCTTATTTTATTTGAGTGTAGGAATTCTTAATTAATATGTAAACATAATGATGACTGATTTTTATGAAGCACTGCGTGCTGGGCAGTGGGCCAGGTATTTTACTTTTATCCTCTTATTTAGCCATTATTTCAGCCTTGTGGGGTTAATTGCCATTATGACACCCATTATGCAGATAAGGAAATCGAGGCTCAGAAATTGAGGCCAGTGGTCACAAAGCTACTACGAAGTAGAGCAGTGATTTGTCCCTAAACAATCTGATACCAGACATGTATCTGTTTACTTTCATACCATGAACTTCCTAGAATACTCATTGTCTCATTTCCCTTCTTTGATGTGGGAAGAATAATTTGTTCATCCTGCATCCCTACCTGATGCACAAGAAAATAATTGCCACCCAAAGCCTAGCCTGTAAGACACTGTCCTTAGCACATATGTCCTTTGCTATAAAATGGCTTTGTAAATTCCAATTCATTGAGCCAATTAGAAACTAGTGGGTCAGCAAAACTCTGTTAACTGCACGATCCATTTCCAGAGGCTTCTATAGGAAATACATGAGTCTGTAGATTCACTGAGATGTTAATCAATTAGCATCTGAATGGTTTCTTATTTCGTTCTCAGGTACAATCAGAATTAAACATCATTATTAAAGGGATAACTTTGAAGGGAAAGTAGACAGGTGTTTGAAGCAGTGAACCTCAAAGACAGAGGATGCTGCTCCCAATTTTGTCAAATCTGTTTTAGAACAGAAATGGCAAATATCTCTCTTTAAATGAATCAACATGGAATATTGGATAGGACCATGTTGATAGTTGAGTAAGAGCGTGGACTCCTGAAATAGACCATCTGGATTCAAATATCAAACTTTGTCTACTTACCATCAACCTGTAAGGCTGCAATGAGCCTGTTAACTGCATTTTAGCCCTAGATTCATGAAACCTGAACTCCAGTCTCAGCTCCAGAACAAACACTGTGATCCTGGGCAAGTTAGATCACTTGTCTGTGCCACCATGTCCCTAGGTATTACAAGGGAATGGTGGCACTTCCCCTATATCTCTTTGGTTTTAGGAGGTTCAAAGGAGCTAGTATATATACAGTGAAGGTTGTCAGTAGTTGTGTCTCCTTATGGGGCTCTTTACAATCCAATGTCCAGGAATAGGAAAACTAACTCATTCTACTGTACCACCCCATCTTATATAAGGGACTTGAGCATCCATGGATTTTGGTATCTACAGGAGTCCTGGACCCAATCTCCCACATATACTGATGGATGAGTGAGTGAGTGAGTGAGTGAAGTCACTCAGTCGTGTCCGACTCTTTGCGACCCCATGGACTGTAGCCTACCAGGCTCTTCTGTCCATGGGATTTTCCAGGCAACAGTTCTGGAGTGGATTGCCATTTCTTTCTCCAGGGGATCTTCCCAACCCAGGGCTCAAACCCAGGTCTCCCGCATTATAGACAGATGCTTTACCGTCTGAGCCACCAGGGAAGTCCATACTGATGGATAACTATATACAAAAAGCTAATAATATGCTGAGCTAAGTGAATAACCAACACAGTTGCCACAGCCTCAAGAGAGAAGTGCTAAGTAGACACAAAACTGTAGCAAAATACAAAGTTAGGGTTAATATTACCAGCATTTTGTATCTGGCTGACCAGCTCAGCTGGGACAGTCCAACTGGGGCTCCACACCTGACACAGCCCTCAGAGCAGCTGGCCCTGAGGGCCACGAAGGGAGGAGGGAAAGGATACCTGTTGTTATGACACCAAGAATAGAGCTTTGCTCCACAGAATGCAGTGGCTCTTGAAATAAACATTCACAGCTTTTATTTGGCTTGAAATTCTGGACTGTCTCCAATGCCTACCGCCTTGCTGATCAGAGGCTGCCTACCCATGGCTGATTTTATAAACAACGCTGTTTGCATAATTACTAAACTGTACTATGAACCCTTAGAAGAAAAAATTTAGTAGGAATGATGTGCTTGTAATTCTGGGCATTACTCTACAACTTCATCAGATTCGGAAGCAAAATACTTACTGATTACCTACTATGTGCTTAGTGCCTTGTCAGATGCTGAGTATGGAAGAGGGATAAAGATGCAACCTGTTCTCTGTGAGTTTATGATCTAGTTGTGAGACATAGACTTTTACCTGAAATTATAATGCTGAGGTGCCACAGGACCTCAGAACATGGGGGAGGCAACAGAAACCTGGGTAGATGTGACGTTCTTGATAGAAGTGGGATTTCAGCGGAGCCCTGAATACAGTAGAAAAGATGGGAAAGGGCATTCCAGAGGATGACCAAAGCCATGGACAGAAGAGCATCTATGCCACAGATTGTCTGGAAAGTGTTTTGAGATTTGAATAGAATGGCCTTCAAAGCCAGCATTAGGATATGAATTTTACCTTGAAGCTAAGAAAAAGCCAGATGAGATTTGCAAATGAGAGCTTTAGGCAAATGGAAGGGTATAAAGGAGGTGGAGGATAAGTTTGGATCTGCAATGGTTCAGGTTCAAAGTAGAGCAGCCGACAAAGGTGGTAGCCACAGAAATGGAAAGGAAAGGATGTATGTCCTAATTAAGGACACTGCTTAACCTGTGACCTTGTGAGTGAAGAATTACTGAAAACAAAGGAATCAGGATGGTGTTACAATAAAAACTTGGTGATATCATCATTAATCTTCTGACTCAGGGAAAGCCCATCAAAAACCATCTGAATTATGAAACTGCTTCTGATGATAATTTGATAAACTAGATCAGTGCTTCTCAAGCTTTAACATGCACACAACTTGCATGGGACTTTGTTAAAATAGATTTTAATCTAGTAAGTTTGAGTTGGAGCCTGAGATTCTGCATTTTAACAAGTTCCCTGGTGACAGTGATGCTGCTGGTCTGTGAACTATATTTTAATTAGCAATAGACTGGAGTTTCTTTTCTTTGATCTTCATACCAATGTCAACAACCATGTTGGGACTTCTTAAATAAGGTGGACTGAGGGAATGGCTAGTTATATTAATGGTTATGTGTAATCTTCACAACAGTTAATAGGTGAGAACTGCTTAGTTTCCCTTGTTTAATGGAAGGACAAGGGACTTCCCTGGTGGTCCAGTGGTTAAGACTCTGCGCTTCCAGTATATGGGGTGTGGGTTCAAGCCCTGGTCAAGGAACTAAGATCCCATATGGCCACAGTGCAGCCAAAAAGTAGATAAAAATAAAAGCTAAAAAAAAAGGGAGGACCACTAGGGTAAGAGTCAGGAAACATGACTGTTAGTCTTAGCTCTATCACTAATTTTAGGTCCTTGAGCAAGAAAACATGGGACAAAAACCAAATCCGCTGCTTGGTTCCTGTATTTAAGAGCACCAGCCAAGTGCTGCCTGCTTGTGCCCTCTCAAAATGCGTGTGTTGAAATGTTCTCCAATGTGATGGTATTTGGAGGTGGGGCCTTTGGAAAGTGATTGGGTCATGAGAGTAGAGTCCCTCATGAGAAGGGATTACTGCCCTTCTAATAGATACCCAGCAGAACTCCCTTGCCCCTTCTGCCATGTGAGGACAAAATGAAAACATAGCCTTCTATGTAATAGGAAAAAAGCTCTCAACAGACACCGTACTGCTGGTGCCTTGACCTTGAACTTCCCAACCTTCAGAACTGTGAGAAATAAATGTGAAGTCACTCAGTCTCGGGAAGTTTTGATATAGCAGACTGAATAGACCAGGTCAGACATCGGTGCTGAGATGTATGAATGTTGCTGTAACAAATATCTAAAAATGCTGAAATGGCTTTGGAACTGGGTCATGGGTAGAGGGGCTGGAAGACTGTTGAGGTGTATGCTTGAAAAAGTCTATATTGCTAAGAATGGATTGTTAAAAGTGATTCTAGTTAGAATTTGGAGAGAGAAAAGAAGAGGTGTAGAGAAAGTCTCCATCTTCTTAGAGAATACCTGAGTAATCATGAACAGGATGTTGGTAGAAAAATGGATGGTAAAGTTCATTGTGATAAAGTCTCTGAAAAAAATAAGGAAGGTGTTGCTGGAAACTAGAGAAAAGGTGTCAAGGAATTTGGCTGAATTATGTTACTGTTCTAGTGTTTTGTGGAATGCAGAACTCGCCAGCAATGAAATTGGATATTTAGCTGAAGCATTTTCTAAGGAAAGTGTTGAAGGGTGTGGCTTGGCTCCTCCTGATTGCTTATAGTAAAATACCAGAGGAGAGAAATGATTTAAGAGGGGGCTCATTACGTAAAAAAAGAACTGGCACTTAAAGATTTGAAAAATTCTCAGTCCATTTATATTGCAAAAAAAGGGAACACTAGAAGTATGGCCAAGTGATGGTTTAATAAGGAGATTAGTGTGCGTCAGCCCACTCAATGGAAGCTGGAAGCTATTCTCCCAGACAACAGGAGAATGAACAGAAGGTGGTTCAGAAACCATCAAGGCTGCCATTCCTATCACAGGCCCAGAGAGAGAGAGCATGGGGAGGGAGTGCATAGGGTTTCAAAGGAGTGGGACCTCCTGTCCTGTTTAAGTGGGCCAGGATGCCCCCTCCATGCCTTGGGGTTGGGGTCCCTGCGGACAGCTGTGGAATGGGCTGTGCCTAGCAGACCCATGGGGATAAGACTGCCTCCACCTAGATTCAAAGGACGGGCCAGTGGCAGAATCAGAAGCTCATGACTTCAACCTGGAGAGCTGTTTATAGGACTCAAGCTCACAAGAGCCACCAGTATGGGATGCCAACAGAGAGATGCTGCGGGGCCATCCCATTGAGCCATGGGAGCGAGGTTGCCATTCCAGTGGGTCTGGAAAGTAGAGCATTAAGACGAAGAGGGTTATTCTGGAGCCGTACAGTTTAGTGTTGTTTTCCCCATTATGTTTTGGATTTACCTGGGACCCATTACTCATTATTGCTTTCTTGTTTTCTCCATTTTGGATGGTAATGCCTTTCCTCTATCTGTCTTACCACTGTATTTTGGAAACTCTTGTTCGGTTTCATTGGTTCATTGGTGGAGGGGAATTTGCTTCGGGATGAATAGTACTTTGTCAGGTGGCACTAGTGGTAAAGAACCTACCTGCCAGTGCAGGAGACGTAGAGATGTGGGTTCAGTCCATGGGTTGGGAAGATCCCCTGGAGAATGGCATGGCAACCCACTCTAGTATCCTTGTCTGGAGAATCCCCATGGACAGAGGAGCCTGGTGGGCAACAGTCCAAAGAGTCACAAAGAGTTGGACAAGACTGAAGTGATTTAGCACACAAACGTACATTTCAGTTTTACATATTTAGATGAGACTTTGGACTTTGGACTTTTGATGCTGGAATGAGTTAAGACTTTTAGGGGTGTTGGGATAGAATGAATTGAGGGGTAGGCAGGGGCAGAATGATATAGGCTGAATGTTTTTGTCCCTCCACATTCATATGTTGAGACCTAATCCCTAGTGTGAGGTATTTGAAGGTGGGGCATCTGGGGATAATTAGGTCATGAGAGTGGCTGCTACTGCTGCTAAGTCGCTTCAGTCGTGTTCAACTCTATGCGACCCCATAGACGACAGCCCACCAGGCTCCCCCATCCCTGGGATTCTCTAGGCAAGAATACTGGAGTGGGTTGCCATTTCCTTCTCCAATGCATGAAAGTGAAAAGTCAAAGCAAAGTCGCTCAGTCGTTCTGACTCTTCGTGACCCCATGGACTGCAGCCCGCCAGGCTCCTCCATCCATGGGATTTTCCAGGCAAGAGTAGGAGTGAGGTGCCATTGCCTTCTCCACATGAGAGTGGAGCCCTTGTGAATGTGATTAGTGCCCTTATGAAAGAACCCTCAGAGAATTATCTACCTTACAATTTATGATGAAACACAGAGAACACAGCCATGTATGAATCAGAAAGTGGACTCTCACCAGACTTGAATCTGCTGGTGCTTTGGTTTTGGATTTCTCAGCCTCCAGAACTATGAGAAGTAAAACATTTGTTATTTAACCCACTCAGTCTATGGTGTTTTTGTTATAGGTAGCCTGAATGGACTAAGACACCACCCCTAACGCATTGCCTTTCGATTATGATTGGAATCAATCCCAGATTCCTTATCACTGTCTGCTAGGTTCGTCATAACCTGGCCCCAGCCCACCTCTCAGATTTTATATTCTACCAATCCTCTCTTTATTCACTCCACTCGAACTCAAAGCCTGGTTTCGTTTTATCAAATAGACAAACACACACCCATCTTCAGACTTTTGAACTTGATCTATAATCTGTTTTGAATGGCTTTGCCTTACAGCTTCCCATAAATTCAACTCCTTTCTCCAGGTCTCCATTGAGAAATGCCGTCCTCAACCATCATCCTCAGTGGTTCTCAACTGAGGGTAACTGTCTCCCAGGGAACATTAGGCAGTGTTTAGAGATATTTTTGCTTGTTACAGCTGGGTCAGGCAGTGTTATTGGCGACTAGTGGGTAGAGGCCAGGAGTGTTGCAGGAGATTCTGTAATTGCACAGGACAGCCCCCCTCACCCCTTAAAACAAAGAATTATCTGGCCTGAAATGCAAATAGTATTAATTTATCTAAAGTTGCTCCCCACTTCTGACACTTGCCCCATAAAAACTTTCTACCCTATACCCCACTTTGTTTTCTTAAAAATATCCACTAGTGGGGCTTCCCTGGTGGTCCAATGGTTAAAACTCCACACTTCCACTGCGGGGACCTGGGTTTGATCCCTGGTTGGGGAACTTTGAACATCCAAATATTCACTATTATCTAAAATTATTTAATATTTATTTATTGAACATATCATCTGTTTCCTCTGACTAGAAAAATAGTTTCATGATAGCAGGGACATTGTCCTACCTTGTACACTAATGTAGTCCCACTGCCTGGAACAATTTCTGACACATAGTAGGTACTCAATGAATGAATGAAGGAAGGAATGGATGAAAACAGAAGCAGCATAAAATGAAACAGATGCTTACATGACCAAAGGACATCAAAATAAATGATCAAAGAACAAATTGTGGAGTAAATGATACCACCAAGAAAAGACAGAGTGGAAGAAAGGATTTGCAAATGTGTATCTGATAAGGGACTTGTTTCAGGAATCTATAAAGACCTCAGATAATTTAACAATAAAAAGACAAGTAAGCAATTAAAAAATATGCATGGGATTTGCATTGACATTTCTCCAAAGAAGATATGCAGATAGCTACAAAGCACATAAGAAGATGTTCAACTCCATTAGTCATTAAGAAAATGCAAATCAAACCCACAGTGAGATACCATTTCACACCCACAAGAATGACTAGAGCCCAAAAGACAGACAATAGCAAGTGTTAGTGAGGATGTAGAGAAATTGAAGCCCTCTTGTGTTGCTGGTGGGAATGTAAAATAGTGCGGCCACTTTGGGACCAGTTTTTCAGTTCCTAAAAGAGTTAAGCATAGAGTTACTGTATAATATAGTAATTCCACTACTACCCAAGGAAAATGAAAACATGTGCCCAGATAACAACTTGTACAGCTTGTTCATATCTTCATTAGTTATAATAGCCCCCAAAAGGGAAATAGCCAATGTCCATCAATGGAGGGATGAATAAATGTGATACATCCATACACTAGAATAGTTTTTGACCCACAAAAGGAATGAAGTACTAGTACATGCTATATCATGGATAAATCTGGAAAATATGCTCAGTGAAAAAAGTCAGTCAGAAAAAAGCACATATTGTAGATTCTGTTGGTATGAAATGTCCAGGATAGGCAAATCTATAGAGACAGAATGTAGATTTGTGTTTGCTTAGGACTGGCAACTGGGCAGGCAGTGGAGAGTGACAGCTAATGGGTACAGAACTACTATTTTTTTTGGAGGGAAATATTCTAAAATCAGATTGTGATGATGGATGCACACATTTGTGGATATGCTAAAAGACTTTGAACTCAGCATGTTAAGTGGTGAATTGTATTATATGTGACTTATGTCTTAATAAAGCTTTTAAAAGGAAAAAAGACAACCATAGAAACTGAAATGGAGAGAACTTTTCTTCCTATTTGAATAGAGTGCTTTTGCTGGTTTACTATTTTGGGAGAGGAAGCAATTGCTTAGAAATATAGATCTGTTGAAGTACCCTTCCTTGTTTACTATAGATTTTTTTTTTTTTTTGCCACAGTGCTTAGAATGTGAGATCTTAGTTCCTTGACCGAAGATTGAACCCACATCCTATGCAGTAGAAGCTCAGAGTCCTAACTGTTGCCCCACCAGGAAAATCCTTTAGTGTAGATTTTTTTTTTAATTGGAAGTTGCTCTGAAAAATAATGACATGAGAAATCAAAGGCAAGTCTGCTGGCAGAAAAAAGGTTAAATTAGATCATGTGATAGGAATTTCTGAACCAGTCAGTCAAAACACTTGCTTATGTGACCATGAGTATTAGATAGGGTTACCACTAAAGAACTCAGAGACTAAAACAGGTGAGTGTCTGTGAATGCACAATGGCTCTACATCTTTAAAAACAAACTTTCTCGGCACTTACGAGTGGAATCCTGGGAAGGTTACGTATCCTCAAAGTTCTTATTCAGAAAAGGGAGTGAAAATTATAATACTGGGTTCATCAAGATAGTGAGAGAATTAAGTATGAAAATGCTTAGGCAAAGGAGGGACTCAGGTAATGTTAGTTTGGCAGTAGTGGTGAGCCTAGAACAAGGGCAAGGCTGTTGGTTGGATGATTTATTTTTAAATTTATTATTACATCAGTTCAGTTCAGTTCAGTCGCTCAGTCGTGTCTGACTCTTTGAGACCCCATGAATTGCAGCACACCAGGCCTCCCTGTCCATCACCAACTCCCAGAGTTCACTCAGACTCACGTCCATCAAGTCGGTGATGCCATCCAGCCATCTTGTCCTCTGTCGTCCCCTTCTCCTCCTGCTCTCAATCCCTCCCAGCATCAGAGTCTTTCCCAATGAGTCAACTCTTCGCATGAGGTGGCCAAAGTACTGGAGTTTCAGCTTTAGCATCATTCCTTCCAAAGAAATCTCAGGGCTGATCTCCTTTAAAATGGACTGGTTGGATCTCCTTGCAGTCCAAGGGAATCTCAAGAGTATTCTCCAACACCACAGTTCAAAAGCATCAATTCTTTGGCACTCAGCTTTCTTCACAGTCCAACTCTCACAGCCATACATGACCACTGGAAAAACCATAGCCTTGACTAGACAGACCTTTGTTGGCAAAGTAACGTCTCTGCTTTTGAATATGCTATCTAGGTTGGTCATAACTTTTCTTCCAGGGAGTAAGCGCCTTTTAATTTCATGGCTGCAGTCACCATCTGCAGTGATTTTGGAGCCCTCCCAAAATAAAGTCTGACACTGTTTCTACTGTTTTCCCCATCTATTTCCCATGAAGTGATGGGACCAGATGCCATGATATTTGTTTTCTGAATGTTGAGCTTTAAGCCAACTTTTTCACTCTCCTCTTTCACTTTCATCAAGAGGCTTTTTAGTTCTTCTTCACTTTCTGCCATAATGGTGGTGTCATCTGCATATCTGAGGTTATTGATATTTCTCCCGGCAATCTTGATTCCAGCTTGTGTTTCTTCCAGTCCAGCGTTTCTCATGATGTATTCTGCATATAAGTTAAATAAGCAGAGTGACAATATACAGCCTTGACGTACTCCTTTCCTATTTGGAACCAGTGTGTTGTTCCATGTCCAGTTCTAACTGTTGCTTCCTGACCTGCTATAGGTTTCTCAAGGGGCAGGTCAGATGGTCTGGTATTTCCCATCTCTTTCAGAATTTTCCACAGTTTATTATTACATAGAATTTTCTAATACATTGAGTTTTACACAATACATAGATACAACAAATGGGAGAAGTTATCATTTTTTATCTGTTGGTTCTCTGAAGCAATGATAGACACATATCTCCACTTTTGGTCTCCTTTATTCCTGTTTCTCTCTGACTTTTTTTTCCTGTCTTGACCATCTACTTTCTGTTGCTGACATAACTTTCCATGAGGCATCATAATATCATGGTCTCTATTACAGTTTCTCCACACTAAGCCTTGGAGCCCAGTCGCCATGTTGTGAGGAAGCCCAGGGCATGTGGAGAGGCCATGAGTGTGAATTCCAACTAGCAGCTCCAGCAAAGGCCACATGAGAATGATGGAACTTTCAGATAATCCCAGCGTTCAGTTTTCAAGTCTTCCAGCTGAGATCTCAGAGAGTATGAAACAGAGACAAGCCATCTCTATTGTGTTCTGTTTGAATGCCTAACCCGCAGAACCATAAGCGATAATAAATATTATTGTAATAATCTACTACACTTTAGGATAGTTTGTTATACAGTGATAGGTAACTAATACATAAAATCTGTCTGGATCCCAACCCCATGCTCCTAATCATGATGACAAAATACAAAACAAAAATACCTCTGATCAGAATTGGGTTCCCCATGAAGACTTCCCTATTAGACAAGTCTGCATTGTTTGAAGACTCCAAGGTCCGGTCCACATGACTGGATATTTATCCTGGCAGATAGATACCAGTGCAACAACTATGTTTAGGGCATTTTCTCAAGGATTCAGTTGTTGTGATGCAGGCACCTTGAACCTTATTGTCTTTGAGTGTTGGCAAAGCTGACACTCTAGATTTGGCCACCATGAGAACCATAAATTATTCAGAGGTCACTGATAGGGCTTCCCTAGTGGCTCAGATAGTCAAGAATTTGCCTGCAGCGTGGGAGACTCAGGTCAATCCTTGCTTGGGACGATCACCTGAAGAAGGGAATGACAACCCTCTCTAGTATCCTTGCCTGGAGAATTCCATTGACAGAGGAACCTGGTGGGCTACAGTCCATGGGGTCACAAAGAGTCACACACGACTGAGCCCTGACACTTTCACTTTTTCTTTACACCTTGATCTGGGCACACCCTTCAACAAGCAGACACAATTTACATACATACACAAAATAGCTCCTCCATGTACTTGTTTAAAACCCAGCAGCATAAGCTTCTATCTGTAAAAGGAGTGTACTTTGCATACTACAAATATAAAGTCTTATTTATTAGCATTTAGTGTCTTCAATAATGCTATTTATAGAATATCTGCTTCTTTAAAATTCCCTGAGATCCAAGAAAATAATGGAAAGAGAGCAATTTGAGATGAAAGAGTCGTTTTGCAACCCTGGATTTTTGTTCCCCCTGAAGGGGAGAGGAAGGGAAGGATGAAGGAGTGAGAGTGACAATGAACTTCTTTGATGCCACGCTTCTTCTTCAAGATGGACTGACTGCACATCCCAATGAAAAGAGAATTTTTTAAAATCTTTTTCACAGCCAATATTGTCCATATTTGATGGAAAGAGTAGACTGACAGCAGGAGGTAGAAGCAGCAGAGAACAATGAGAAGTTAGAGTTTTGTGTTATTTCATTTTTTCCCAAACTATTCAAGACCTCGGGGCATAGATGAACCTGACTTCCTCCTTTTACCTTCTATCCTTCACCCTCCTTGCTGTAAGGAAGAGAAAGCTTTGTAAGGGGAAATAAAAAACAACAGCTGCCTCTGAGTGCTTGGAGAACAAAACAATTGGTACCTTTCATATCTTTGAAGGCTAAGCTCCATTATCTCGCATCAGAATCAGAGCAGGGGCTGGAAAATCGGCTCTCAGAGGGCACAAAGCCAGTGCTCCCTCTGTGACTGACTTAAAAGGGAGCAGGCAAAGCATTGCTTTTAGGAAGGGGGAAAAAAAGAAAGAAAAAAAAGCAAGCAGGATTCCAAGTCATTCAATGTGTATACCTTCAGAAAGCACCTCTTTAAAGAAATGTAAATGGGTATGTATGACAATAATGACATTGGGAGAGATGAAAAGTCCTGGGTTCAAGTCTCAGTCATATGTGTTACCAACCGGACACCTTGGGATTGTTTCATGCTGTCTCCTCACTTTGATTGCTTGAGTCCAGTGGACGTTCACTCATTCACACTCAAGTATGCAAAAGTCAAGCAATCACACACATACAATCTTTGATTTTAGTAAGCTCACAAGTCAAAATATTTCCCTCATTTCATCACAGGGTTGTCCTGAGAATCTGATGGACTTGAAATACATGCATGAATTGCATATTAACGCTGCAAAGGAAGGGACTGTTTTAAAAATAGCATGACGCGTTAAAAATGCACCTTGTAAGACCTGTTGACTTCCCTGGTGGCTCAGAGGTTAAAGCGTCTGCCTCCAATGCGGGAGACCTGGGTTCGATCCCTGGGTCGGGAAGATCCCCTGGAGAAGGAAATGGCAACCCACTCCAGTATTCTTGCTTGGAGAATCTCATGGACTGAGGAGCCTGGTGGGCTGCAGTCCATGGGGTCACAAAGAGTCGGACACGACTGAGTGACTTTACTTACTTACCTTACTTAAGACCTGTTAAGTCTTGGGCATTTCACAAGGCTGGTATGGAGATCTCCAGTTCTCCATCTCCATCTAAAGCCCAAAGGTGAAGGTGAAGGTGAAGGTGAAGTCTCTCAGTCGTGTCCGACTCTTTGCGACCCCGTGGACTGTAATGTACTAGGCTTCTCTGTCCATGGGATTCCCCAGGCAAGAATACTGGAGTGGATTGCCATTTCCTTCTCCAGGGGATCTTCCCAACCCAGGGATCGAACCCGGGTCTCCCGCATTGGAGGCAGACGCTATAACCTCTGAGCCCCCAGGGAAGCCCAAAGCCCAAAGAGGTCTTGCTAATTGTATACAGCAGAGGATCCCAGCCCTTGGGGGCCACAGACCATTGGTCTATGAGGAACTAGCTCCACAGGTGAGCGTGGGTGAGCAAGCAAGTCTTTATCTGTATTTACAAGTGCTCAGCATCACTCACATTAGCGCCTAAGCTCCACCTCTTGTCAGATCAGTGAGGGCATTAGACTCTCATAGGAGTGAGAGCCCTACTGTGAACTGTGCATATAAGGGGTCTAGGTTACAAGTTCTTTCTAGAATCATCCCCAGACTACACCCCTGACCCCATCTGTGGAAAAACTGTCTTCTGGTTGCTGGTGCCCAAAAGGTTCGGGACTGCTGATATGCAGTGTTGTACTGAGTCAGACTTATCATGAGCTGGTCCCTCCCAAGTCTTATTTGTCTCCTGTGACTCCCTTATATGTATCCCAGCCACAGTGGGTAGAGATGGCCGGCAGAATCTTCCAGGATCTTCTGCTGCTCCCCTGCTCATAACTGCTTAGTGTTTCCTCTCTTCCTATAAAACCATGCCTCTGCTCAACTCAGTTCGCCAAATTCTAACCCCAAAGCATCTGTCCACCTTCTCTGCATTTTTCTAGGTATCAATCAGCCAAAATGGCCTATTCACCATTTTTAGTGATCACTAGTTTTTTCGTATTATTTTTATACTCTCACTCTTGTTTCCTTTTTTCATTAGAAAGAGATTTTTAAAACATTATTTATTTATTTATTTGATTGTTCTGGTTGGCACATGGAATCTTTGATCTTCTTTGTGGAATGAGAAATCTAGTTCCCTGACCAGGGATCAAACCTGGGCCCCCTGCATTGGGAGTGCAAAATCTTAGCCACTGCACGCCCCCACCCTGCCCCAGGGAAGTTCTTCATATTTCTATTTTTTTACACACGTATACACACATTGTTGGCATTAAACTTAGGTTTATTAAAATTTTTTTTTTAATTGGAGAATAAGTGCCTTACAATGTTGTGTTGGTTTCTGTCATACAACATGAATCAATCATAGTTGTGTGTTTGTGTGTGTGTGTGTGTGTGTGTGTGTGTATCCCCTTTTTCTTTTTAAAAAAATCGAAGGATGATTGCTTTACAGAATTTGTTGTTTTCTGTCAAACCTCAACATGAATCTGCCATAGATATATATATATATATACATATATATATATGTATATATGTCCCCTTTCTCTGGAACCTGCTTCCCACCCTATCCCACCCCTCTAGGTTGTTACAGAGCACTAGGCTGAGCTCCCTGTGTCATGCAACAGATTCCCACTGGCTAGCTATTTTGCATATTATAGTGTGTATATGTCAGTGCTATTCTTTCAGGTTTTTGTTTTTTGAAGGTTGAGTTGTATGAGTACTTGATGTATTTTCTTTCTTTTTTTAAAATTCATTTTTAATTGGAGGATAATTGCTATAATTGGAGGATAATAAACGTTGTGTTGGTTTCTGCTGTACAACACATGAATTGGCTCTAAGTATACATATATTTCCTTCCTCTTGTGCCTCCCTCCCACCTCTAACCCCATCCCAGCCCTCTAGGCCATTACAGAGCACTGAGCTGTTGTTTCTTATATTGGTCCTTTGGAGTCCAAATCCCTTACCTACACATTCTCCTTTTGAGGTCAAGTTTGAATTTTTATGAGCCTTATACCTATCCTCACACACCTGGACTGTCCTGTTGGTGAAAGTGTTTGCCTCTTCTTTCAACCAGTATGATACTCTGCATATGCCTCTTTTTTGGCAAACAATAATCATGATAGTGAGGACAAGAATAATGGCAACTAGACTATATTGAGAATTTCACTATGCCAGGCATTATGATAAATATGTACTTTACATTAATTATCTTTAGTTTCTGTAAATGTTGGAAGCCTGTGAACTTAGTTATCCCATTTACAGAGGAAATGGAAGCCTAATAAGGTCAAGGAATGAACTTGATTTCCCTTGTGGTCATGGGCAGTTACATGAATTGGCTTCAGCATCATGGGCATTTGAGCTGAATGCAGGCTCTACAAGTTTGTAGCTTCATGAATTTTGTCAAGGAACTATCTTAGTGTAATTCTCAGTTTTCTTATCTGTAAAATATGAATGGTGTTAATTTTATCATAATGATTTTGAAGGCAGTGGATATAACACTTAGCAAGATGCTGAACCCAGAGAAGACACTAGAGAGATGGGTAGCTTTCATGATTTCCACCTGAAAAAGCTGCTTGGGGGGCCAGGATCTGATGTCTTAGTGGACTCCTGATCCTCACCTCCTGCCCCTCAGGATTAATAAATGCCAACTGGATAAATCAAGACCACATGAAGAATCTTTTACTATTCTAACGCTATCCTAAAGATGTGTATTATGGAGACATCTGTATAATTGTGGAGAAAGAAGTTATATAAACACAGATACCAACCAAGGAAAAAAAAGTCTCCATTCTTGGTCTTAAGTTCGTCTTTATCGCTTTGCTGAGACAGTTGCTGCCTGAGAATTGGCCTCGTTACTCTGTCTCCTCCACATATGCAGGCCTTTATTATTCTGCTGCTCTGGCTTAATTCCTTACATGGAGCATCTTTAGAACTCCACTAAATGGTATGTCATTGTCCAGCTAAATGTTGGAGAGCCTCAAAGCCAAAAGCTCGCAGCTTATGCTCAGAGTCTTCATGGTACCTTTCAAACCATTGGTGGGAGAGTCACTGGAGGGTACTGCAGGTGAGGCAGGATGGAGGGGTGTTAGAGAGGCAGGCAAAGGGTAGGTCTTATGCATGTTGTGAAGGTTTTGGGTCTTTATCCCAAGGCCTTTGGAAAGCCACTCAATATTTTAAGCAAAGGAAATTACAGTGATTTCCCCATCTCTATTGAGCTTCTGTTAGTAATTTCTGGGACTGGAAATCTGGTCACCGCCCCCCTCCCCCACTGCCAACCTTGTTTGCTGCACCTTGATAAACATTTTTCTTGGGGTGCATCCTCTCAAGTATAGGCAATAATGAACAACAATGAGTGCAAGTGGATAGAAACTTTCATGCTCTGTGATTGGGCCTCTGCAAGAAGCAGGGCAAATCTGAATGATGGATCCTTGGAGTGTCTTAGCCAGAACTCCAAAGGGGCAGGAGGCCAGGCAAGAACCTTGCATTATGTTGCCTGGTAAACCAGGATGGAGAAATGGAGCTTAGCTTCCAGGACCCACTGAGGTCCTGGAAAAGAAAAGAGGACTGACAATGTCACACAGTGAAAGACTAGACTACAGTGGGATAGCACCTCAAATCTAATCCAGTGCCTATTTTATTAAGCTAGGCTGCATCTCAGTTTGTTAATATTCCATTTGAGAGGTCAGCTCACTGAGCTTAAGGAACTCCACACATAAAAGGAAGCAGCAGTGGCATCCGTTGTTCTTTTTTTTTTCTTCCATAATCATTTTCAGGGAGCTCAGATCTGTGCTCTGTGGCGACCTAGACGGATGGGTTGGGGATGGGGAAAGTGTGAGGGAGGTCCAAGAGAAAGCAGATATATGTATACATATCGCTGATAAACTTTACTGTTGGTAGAAACTAATACAGTGTTGTAAAGCAACTATGCTAAGTCACTTTAGTCGTGTCCGACTCTGTGCAACCCCACAGACGGCAGCCCACCAGGCTCCCCCCTCACTGGGATTCTCCAGGCAAGAACACTGGAGTGGGTCGCCATTTCCTTCTCCAATGCATGAAAGTGAAAAATGAAAGTGAAGTTGCTCAGTCGTGTCCGACTCTTAGCGACCCCGTGGACTGCAGCCTACCAGGCTCCTCCGTCCATAGGGTTTTGCAGGCAAGAGCACTGGAGTGGGGTGTCATTATACCTCAGTTATAAAAAGAAAATTCCATTATGTTGGAAAACAAACTATGTTAGGCTTCCCTGGTGGCTCAGGGGTAACGAATCTGCCTGTAGTGCAGGAAGTGCAGGAGAATTCAGTTCAATCCCTGGGTGGGGAAGATCCCTTGGAGGAGGAAATGGTGACACACTCCAGTGTCCTTGCCTGGAGAATCCCATGGACAGAGGAGCCTGGTGGGCTATAGTCCATAGTCTCACAGAATCAGACATGCCTGAGGTGACTAAACATAGTCGGTTTACAGTGCTGTCTTAGTTTCTGGTATACAGAAAACTGATTCAATGATACATACACATATATCTATTGTTTT
>SJXQ01002885.1:0-50449 GCA_006408695.1 Aepyceros melampus
GGAGAAGGGGATGACCGAGGATGAGATGGCTGGATGGCATCACTGACTCGATGGACATGAGTCTGAGTGAACTCTGGGATATGGTGATGGACAGGGAGGCCTGGCGTGCTGCGATTCATGGGGTCACAAATAGTCGGACATGACTGAGCGACTGAACTAAACTGTACTGATTCTGGATCAGCAGAAAACTGTTATACAGGGTCGGCAACAACAGTGAGCCACTGGCAAGCCCAGTAAAAATGGAAAAGATAACTGCTTTATTGAGTGCAAAAGAAAATTGGGAGAGCTAAAATAAGCAGTCTTTGGCTTTTCATTGGTTACATTGTGACCATCTCTTGTTGACTAAGTTCTTGCCAGCAAGAAGGAGACTTTTTTCTTCCTGTTGGGCTCCTCTGTCATCATAGTGTATGAAAGCTCTCCTTTCTGGTCCCTAAGTCTTATGAATTGAGGTTTCTGTTCATTAATTTGTTACCAAAAAAGTCCATATTTTAAGTGAGTCTGGAAAAGTTTAAAGTTTAAAGGAGCCATGAGGAAATTAAGGTTGAGAGTCATCATGAATGAATTCTCCTACATTTGAAGAATTGAAGTGTTTGACCTGAGTATAGTTTAAAGTTTAAAGGAGCCATGAGGAAATATATGTTGAGAGTCATCATGAATGAATTCTCTTATGTTTGAAGAATTGGAGTGTTTGACCTGTGTATAAAGGACTGGTTTGAAATACGGGAAAAGTGAAACTACACAGGGACAAGTGATCAAAGCATGCCTTATTGAAGTATGTGGACACATTTTTTTTTTTTTAATGGCAAATCATTCTTGTTTTACCTGGAGCAAGACAAAATCAGCTTTTTAATTTAGACAATATTTCAGCAGCTAATATCTTTGAGATCATACTGTATTCTGGTATTTGGGCATATATTGAAAAATAAATCCAGTGGAGTATTTGCATTTATGATACATAAAACCTAATGGAGAATACAGATATTGAATTACCAATTAAAATAAATCTTGATCAGAGGAATTACGGAAATTCTTAAAGTTACAGATTTCAATGACTATTTAATGCCATGAATTCAGTTCTAGAGTTTGATGAACTTATGGGACATACAGAAACAAATGTTTTTATAGTAATTTGGCTCTATGGGGTTGACACTGAGGAGAAAGTAGGCTCTGGAGAAAAAGATACATCTATTAAAATGTTAAAAGGATAAACTGGAGTAAATAAAAATCCAGAATGATTTCAAACCAGGGCCCTGGAGATTAATTTAGTGCAAATCACCATATCAAGGGTAAATACAGAAAAGTCTTTCCTCAAAGCCAGATTGACAAGCGAATTTGGAAAAGTAGGAGGAAAGCTCGGAGAAGGCAATGACATCCCACTGCAGTACTCTTGCCTGGAGAATCCCATGGATGGAGGAGCCTGGGGGGCTGCAGTCCATGGGGTCGCGAAGAGTCGGATACGACTGAGCGATTTCACTTTTACTTTTCACTTTCATGCATTGGAGAAGGAAATGGCAACCCACTCCATTATTCTTGCCTGGAGAATCCCAGGGAGGGGGGAGCCTGGTAGGCTGCTGTCTATGGGATCACACAGAGTCGGACACGACTGAAGCGACTTAGCAGCAGCAGCAGCAGCAGGAGGAGGAAGGCTGCAGAAGAAAGAATGAGAGGGTCAGGAAAGATTATGGTCAAGCAGAGTGAGAATTCAGAAATTGTGATTTTTTTTCCCGTGATTTTGTCAACATACTCAATGAAATGGTATTGAAAATAATAATTATATTTGATTGTAAAAGGTATGCAAGCTTATATATGAGGAAGGTGAAGCAAGAGTTCTATAGGATTATTTTGATGAGATTAATATTGAAGGAAAATAGTTGCTGGAGGATAATATTGAGTGAAGGAATTTTTGTTTTAAGTTAAAAACTCTTGAGCATGTACATAAAGTACCCAAACTATGGTGAAGGAAGGATCCTTAGTATGTGAACATGTGTGTGTGTGTGTAATTAGAAATATGTAACTCAGTTTTATTACTTGAATATTTTGTTTAACAATTATAAGATGTCTTATTTTTCTGTAATCTGATTTTTCTAAGTGCCTTTCAATCCTACTAATTGCCTGTTTAAATGTATTTGAGATTTAGTCTTTCATTCAATTTTTAATTTGGATAGTGCAACCTGGAACAAGGTAAGCTGCAACATCAGTGAGGGAAAGTGGGTAAGAATAAGTGACCTGTAGTGATCCAAATCAATTCAATCATCTGCGTCCTTCCACATTTAAGCACAAAACAAAAAATTTAAGGGATTGCATAGGAATGTAAAACAATATGTTCTATTTCTCAGAGAATCCCTAGAGTTCTTTCATGTAAAACTTCATACATTTCTTAGGACACAATAGCTGCAAACAGAAGGCTTAGAGGAGACCATGACCCTAAAAAATATGGCCACCAAAAGCCATTATCATTTTAATCAGATCCAGCAAATAAGACTAGCTTTCAGAATATGATTCCACCAAGAAAGTCTGAGGGCTACCAGGAGCAGCCACTATTAGCTGAGTACCAGGGGTTATAAAGTGAGAAATAAAATTTGAGTGATTCTGCATGCAGCCACCATCAGGAGTCATTATTAGGAGCCACAGTGGGGGAAAATGCTGCTGATAAGTGTTCCCCTAGGATCAGAAATGTCACAATTTGAATAAGATTTCATCATTCAGGAAGCTTTATACCTCAGGCAATAAGGAAAGAATAACTCCTAGAAGAGATGGCCCACACAGTTTTCTTTTAACTCTATAGCACTCAAGTTCTTCATTATTATTTTTGATTTGTTGTTATTATTATTTAGTTTTATTCTATTCACACATAATAAGTATCCTTTTCTTAGGATACTTGTTTAAAAAAGTGAACCATAAAACTTGAAGTCTGGGATCTTGATGGACCACATTGTCCAAGGAAACAAGGTTTTTCAACACTGAATTAAAAATGTGTGTTTTTGTTTGTTTGTTTGTTTGTTTCCATGTGTTACATGTAGTAAAAGTACAAATATCAGAGATGATTTTAGTTCAAATGTATTTTAAACTTATGGAAAATGTGCTATTTTTAAGCCTTAAATTGTTTTCTGGGAGAGACTTCTAGTTATAAAGGAATATCTTGTAGCAGACTATTCTAAGAGCTACTGCAAAGTTTAGATAAAATTAGTTAAAATCCAAACATTGTTTGAAGGTATCATAGAACAAATAAAACAGCCAATACTGAAGAAATCTGGGTTTTAATTTTATTATTTATATAATGGACTAAAGTATAATGATTTATACTTTATAGAAGATGGTAATGATGGTGATGATTGCTGATATTTATACAATGGATACTATATGCTAAGTATTGCAAGGAAAGTATTTGCTTGCTTTTGTTCAATAATGTGTTATTTCTACTTATATTATCTCTATTTCATAAATGGGAAAACATCTAATAAATACTACAAGCTCGATTTGAATATAACTTCCTCTGCCTCCAGGTATTTAGTATTTAATTGATCTGCTATGAAGCCTATCTACATACCAGAAATAAAATTGGTCAAGCAGCCAGTGAAGGGTCTGGATCACAAAAAATCCTGTTCCATATAGTGTCCCTTGTTTCTGCTGATCTTTCTGTTTATCCTTTGGTCTGTAATGCTCATTACTCGTTGGTTTTCAAGATTTGTTTCCTCATTTCATTTAAGTTTCTATATTAATGTTATAACAGAGAAAAACAAACCTGACTCCCTTATTGAACTATTCCATTTGTTAGCTCTATTATCTGTGTTCTGTTGACTTTTTTAGTAATGCTTTCTCTTCATCTTTGTGAAAGAATGTTGCCTATTGCCTGAAGTATACATGATACCTTATTCTCAGGGCTCTGACCTCCAAGAGTCCATTCATGTAGACAGAAAATGTTTTAGAAAAGAGAATAACACCTATCTCATTAGAGGTTCAGAGAAGGTGATGTCAAGCCAATCCAGTACTCTTGCCTAGAAAATTCCATGGACGGAGGAGCCTGGTAGGCTGCAGTCCATGCGGTTGCTACCAGTTGGACACGACTGAGCGACTTTACTTTCACTTTTACGTTCACGCATTGGAGAAGGAAATGGCAACCCACTCCAGTGTTCTTGCCTGGAGAATCCCAGGGATGGTGGAGCCTGGTGAGCTACGGTCTATGGGGTTCCACAGAGTTGGACACGACTGAAGCGACTTACCAGCCACAGCAGCATTAGAGGTCTATAGGAATAATGTGACCAGACCTAGGTGGACAGCTGCAAGAACAAAGGATTATCACACCTCTTCTGGGGTCTGGCTGGCACTGAAAAATTTGAAACAGCTCTCCCATTTTAGCATTAATAAAGCCTGAGTTTTAACTTTAGTAAGAGTTTCTTTGTGACAGTAGTCCATCATTTTCTTGTTCCACTGGGCTTTCAGAATAAAGTCACTATTCCTTGTTTGGACATCTCATCTCTTGATTTATTGTCCTGTCATGTGGCCAGCGTGACAGAATTAAGGCTTGGACTTGGTAATAATATCACCTCCTCAGAGTTCTTTCCTGATCTCACTAACTAAAATGGCATCTTTATTATTTCTACCCTCTTACTTCTTTGCTTACATTATACCAACCATTGTTTATTATTATTGTATGAGACCATAAAAGTAATTATTAAATATATGACATGTCTCACTACACACTGTAAGCTCTATAAATTATAGATATGTCCATACCTAGAAGTGTTTCTATTCCTGATTTAGAGAACATATGTACAATATTTGTTTATGTTACAAAATAATAGTACACATTATCTAAAATCTAGAAATCATTAAATTAAAGCCACTATATCAGTAAAATGATATTTAGTAAGAGTTTATTTTGCATATAAGAGTAATTCATGAACTGAGAGCTTTCAAATTAAAAGCCAGTATGAAGCTGCAGGGTGTGACATTACAGGATAGCTTATGAAGTGAAAATGAGGAAATTGTTTAAATTTTAGAGTGATTAGCGCAGATAGCAAGGGATTGGTTAAAAGTGATTATCCTATATCATTTTTAGGAATATGACTCAATTTTCTTTTATAATTATTAGAGTCATTTATAGGAAATATTTGTTTCACTTATGATCATGAAATAAGTTAGATTTAGTTTTATTCAAAAGCAGAGACATTACTTCGCCGACTAAGATCCGTCTAGTCAAGGCTATGGTTTTTCCTGTGGTCATGTCTGGATGTGAGAGTTGGACTGTGAAGAAAGCTGAGCGCAGAAGAATTGATGCTTTTGAACTGTGGTGTTGGAGAAGACTCTTGAGAGTCCCTTGGACTGCAAGGAGATCCAACCAGTCCATTCTGAAGGGGATCAACCCTGGGATTTCTTTGGAAGGAATGATGCTCAAACTGAAGCTCCAGTACTTTGGCCACCTCATGCAAAGAGTTGACTCATTGGAAAAGACCCTGATGCTGGGAGGGATTGGGGGGAGGAGGAGAAGGGGACGACCGAGGATGAGATGCCTGGATGGCATCACGGACTCAATGGAAGTGAGTCTGAGTGAACTCCGGGAGTTGGTGATGGACAGGGAGGCCTGGCGTACTGCGATTGATGGGGTCGCAAAGAGTCAGACACGACTGAGCGACTGAACTGAACTGAACTGAGTTTTATTGATGTGGCTTAAATAGATTTGTTCGCTCAGAATTTTGTAATTCACTCTGAGTTCAAAGTCCTGAGAACCAGGGGAGCCAATGTCTGAAGGCTGCAGAAGATGCATATCCCAGGTCAAACAGAGAGATCAAATTATCCCTTCCTCTGCCTTTTTGTTTACTCAGGCCTTCACTGAATGGATCGGATGATGCCCAATTGCATTAGTGAGGCGGGTTTTCTTTACTCACTCTACTGATCCAAATACTAATCTCTCTTGTAAATATCCTCACAGAAACACCCAGTAATAATGTTTTATTGGCTATTTGACCTGCCCTGAACTCAGTCAAATTGGCACATAAAATTCACCATCACAAATGACATCATAATATCACAAATGATATTATATAATGTGAAAATATCATAATTCATCTTTTAAAAATAAATAGAGAAACCATAAATGTTAAAATTGTCTCAGTGCTTTAGTGTTTTGAGTTGTTGTCTGGTTCTTTATTTGTTGGTCCCAAATACAATAATTAAATGAGCATCATTCTTGTTACATGTTACATCATTTGCTTTATGACAATACTCCTAATTTATAAATGAGGAAACTGGAGTTTTGAGTAACAAAATTATTATGTGTGCTTTAAAAGGTTTAACCAAAATTAAGTTTGCACTCATGAGTCTAAAACCTTCAATTTTAAAAAGTACTATTAAAATAGTATCTTCACCTAATAAACAATGCATCTAAATATTTTGTGACTGAAGTAAATTTATTTTAAAAATCTTTCATTTTCTGCCTACTGTGTATTATTTTATTATATACTCAAGACACATTTTGTCAGTATAGCATTTTTTATCTTCTATGGCTACAAAATGTAGTTTGTTTTTACAGAGGACAGAAAACTGGGATCAAATCACAAAGGCATTTTACCTGTAACAGACTAGAAGCATACCAGGGAGAGCAAAACTGATGGTACAGTGCATCTGTGCATTGAACATTTCATGGCTCAAAGCCACCAGACTCTTTTCTGCATGACCAACTGACTAATTGCTGTACTTGGCCTTTTCTATTCTCTTCAATTAATGCAATGCACAATTGCACATAGCAACAGAGTCACCCATACAGAACAGAATCTGGGCCAGAATTAGGCTCTAAATCCCAGAAGCACCTGTTACAAATATAATATGTCCAGATGGTCCAGTCTTTGTGAGGAAGTGTCAAGCATTGACTTATCTGTCTCTCTTACTTTTGGTTTAAGGTCAAAAACATGATCTGCTGGAAGCAAGGAGCCAAATAAAAATCATAAAAATTATATCTGGGAGTACTGTAGAAATTTCTCAATTTGTTTATCTGAATCTTTATTGCCCACTGGAGCTCATTGTTATCATTTTCTAAGCATGCAAATGGGATTAGTCCATGATTACATGGCTGGCTTCAGTATAATTAGTTAGATTTAGTTAAACACAGCTGTAAATCATAAGAAAAAATATGAAATATTTGATGATTGTAAATTCAGTCTTTGTATATTCAAACTGTAGTGGTCAATCAATCTCATTGTTCTGATTTTGTTTAGGATTCTAGGAAACGCAAGATACTTCCTCAGCTTAGCTCAGCTCTTTATTGTTTTCATTTCAAGCATACAGCAAAATAACTATGATATTATATTATGATATGTTTCAAGTGAATCTTAATGATATGTAGCTTTCATGTTCTTCCTTTTTCCTCTCACTGACATATTTAAATTATACTTTTGTCATATGCATAATCCTTGGCAATAAGAATTAACTCTAATGAACCATCCAGATACTTTAAAAAATTTACAAAAGATGTTTATATGATACATCAAAGTTTTGCTCCTTGTTCTCAATTTTTATATCATATATTATTAACTTCTCTTGAAATTAATATTTTATGCAAATTGTCTGCAAGAGGAAAAGTTATTTTCTGAAAACAACCATGTTACTATAGCCATGAGTCCATTTGTTAAAAACTGAGTAATTCTCAAGTATTGCAACTTGAGGAAGTATTATTTTTGTTTTCCTGCTTGTGTCTAAGCTTTAAGGAATTTTGATACCAAAATGATCACACTGGCTGTCTCTCTTTTCAGACTTAGATTGGATATAATATATACAGTTCATTCTACAAATTTTATTCCAAGTCAAAATTACCAATTGACAACAATTTTTTTCTTTTACTCTTTGATTTTTAAAATATAAATTTATTTATTTTAATTGGAGGTTAATTACTTTACAATATTGTATTGGTTTTGCCATACATCAACATGAATCCACCATGGGTATTTTATTTTTTTCTTTAAAGAAGGATACATTTTAAAGACAGTAAGGTCTAGATCATTCTTTACTCTCTTACTGAGATTAAGTTATGACATTTGTTGTCATACAATATTCCAAATCCAAACTGATGCTCTTCATCATTATAAGGAAATGGTGCATATTCTAATGAAGTGTATTATAATTCTATGGGTTTCTCAGGTGACTCAAGTTGTAAAGAATCCACCTACCAATGCAGGGGACACAAAGACTCCAGTTCAATCCCTATGTCAGGAAGATCCCCTGGAGGAGGAAATGGCAACCCACTCCAGTAATCTTGCCTGGAAAATCCCATGGACAGAGAGACCTGGCAGCTACAGTTCATAGGATCACAAATAATCAGACATGACTGAGCATGACCAGTTTATAATTTTAAGCAGTTGCATTAGAATAACTACAGACACTGAGTTGTTTAATTAATAAGATTTCATTTATAAAATCATTCTATAAAAGCTCAAAAGATTAAAAAGTTGTCTACTCAAAACATGTAAAATCTATATATTCTGAAAGAAAAAAACAAATGTACTGAGAATAATATTTTTGAAGATAACTCTATTGAGATTTTCCAATTTCTAATTAACATTTATTTACCCAAAATCTCTTGTTTGGGAATTGCCTATGGGGTAGCAGTACACTTAAACACTAATGTTTTAAGTTATGCACATTCATAGTGAACTTATATTTCACTATTATAGCAAAAATTGTTAGAGCTTTTATATTGAAAGATCCAGTTACAATTCCCCACTAAGTAAAATCAAGGTTGTGCTTTCTTTTTATTCTGAAGAATAATGTGTTCCTTATTTATGAGCTGGATATACCTGCTAATCTCTCTCTAAAATAACATAAATAGAAATATTCTCTTAGCAATATTGCTTGGTACTTGTCAGGAATGAAAATAGGAAAATAGAAATTTGACTTCACAAACTAACTCTTACCCAAAAAGAAGGGAAATAGTCAAGCACCTAGTTAATACGTTTTACTACAAATGCCTATTGGAAACAACTATGAAAGCTACACAAAATATATTCAAGTATGTTTGAAGAAATCAAGGAGATAGGATTTATGAAGAAATTACAAATGGAAATCTGTTAGAAGAGGAGGGATACATAGGTGAAGTATTGAAGATATGTCTATTCATGAAAACATAGTTGAAAAATAAAGGACTAAATGCAACTAAATATATTGGAGCTATGGTTATTTATGTACTTAGGAACATTGGATACGGTGAATTAAATAAATCAATATTCACAGGGAATAAAGACTAATTGTAACTCATCCTAACCTCTCAGTGGATTAAATTAACCTAGTATTACTAGTGCCCATTGCCTAGTAATCTCCCAGAATTCAATGAAATACCTTTTGGAGAAATGTAATATCATGCAGAGTCTCAAATTATTCCTAGTATTTTCACAATATCTAGTGTAGGTGTTCACAGTTCACGTATTGCTGAAGTCTGGCTTGGAGAATTTTGAGCATTACTTTACTAGCATGTGAGATGAGTGCAATTGTTCGGTAGTTGGAGCATTCTTGGCATTGCCTTTCTTTGGGATTGCAATGAAAACTGACCTTTTCCAGTCCTGTGGCCACTGCTGAGTTTTCCAGATTTGCTGGCATATTGAGTGCAGCACTTTCACAGCATCATCTTTCAGAATTTGAAACAGCTCAACTGGAATTCCATCACCTCCACTAGCTTTGTTCATAGTGATGCTTTCTAAGGTCCACTTGACTTCACATTCCAAAATGCCTGGCTCTAGATTAGTCATCACATCATCATGATTATCTGGGTCGTGAAGATCTTTTTTGTACAATTCTTCCATGTATTCTTGCCACCTCTTCTTAATATCTTCTGCTTCTGTTAGGTCCAGACCATTTCTGTCCTTTATCAAACCCATCTTTGTATGAAGTGTTCCCTTGGTATCTCTAATTTTCTTGAAGAGATCTCTAGTCTTTCCCAGTCTGTTATTTAACTCTATTTCTTTCCATTGATCGCTGAGGTAGGCTTTCTTATCTCTCATTGCTATTCCTTTCAGATGCTTATATCTTTCTTTTTCTCCTTTGCTTTTTGCTTCTCTTCTTTTCACAGCTATTTGTAAGGCTTCCCCAGACAGCCATTTTACTTTTTTGCATTTCTTTGTCATGGGGATGGTCTTGATCCCTGTCTCCAGTAAAATGTCACGAATCTCATTCCATAGTTCATCAGNTGAAGATCTTTTTTGTACAGTTCTTCTGTGTCTTCTTGCCACCTCTTCTTAATATCTTCTGCTTCTGTTAGGTCCATACCATTTCTGTCCTTTATTGAGCCCATCTTTGCATGAAATGTTCCCTTGGTGTCTCTAATTTTCTAGTTAGTGGGAAATTGCTAAATAACACAGGGAGCTCTGTGATGACCTAGAGGAGTGGGATGGAGGAGGGCAGAGGGAGGCTCAAGAAGGAAGATATATATGTATAATTATGACTGATTCATATTGTTGTATGGCAGAAACTAACAAAATTGTAAAGCAATTTTCCATCAATTAAAAAAATAAATAAAATTAATATCTCAGGCTTTGCAGTATAGTCTTCGTGGCATACCTTTTTTGTTTGTTTGTTTTATTGAAGCACAATTGCTTTACAATGTTGCATTAACTTCTGCAGTACAAGAAATTCAATCAGCTGTTTGTACACTTAGACTCCCTCCCTTTTCAATCTCCCTCCCATCTCACCCCCATCCCACCCATCCAGGTCACCACAGAGCACCAAGCAGGGCTGCCTGTGCTGCACAGCAGGCTCCCACTAGCTATGTAGTGTGTATATATATATATATATATATATATATAAAATCTTCAAAACTGTATTAACTGTTCAGAACTTGTGGGCTATACAAAAAAAAAAAAAAAACAGGCCAGGGCCAGATTTGGCAACCCCTGTTTAGGCTTATTGTAAAGATGAAAGCAGATAGTATATAAATGTTTTGCATTGGACCTGAAACATAGCAAATTCTCAGTTAATGATAGGTATGATGATTCCTAACTGGTGGTTGTGTAGAAGGCTAAATAAAAGCAATAGCAGAACTTTCAGGACTTGCAGCTCCTCAGCCATACACACATCCAATAGGACAAATATTTACAAAGAGTATACATAAGACAAATTAGTATCATTAATGTGATCCTCATTATTTGATTTGAAGAATTTGAAAATAAAATATGGTCAAGGGCATTGGGGCTAAGCTAACAGACTTTTCTGAGGCCCGCTGTGTGTCAGGACTCTGCGATGTGCTATTTCACAACAGTGCTGCTGGGTAGGTTTTACTGTTCTGTTACAGAAGGGACACAGAGACTAGCAAGAGAACCAAGTGTGTCTGCCCAGGACTTCCAAGCTGTGCATTTTCCCCCCAATCTTTATTATTTATTTATTTACTTGAAGTATGGTTGATTTTACAATGTTGTGTTAGTTTCAGGTGTACAGCACAATGATTCAGATATATATATATATATATATATATATATAACAGAAACTCTCAAAATATGGTAGTGAGAGTGTGAAGTTTTTGGAGGTTATTTTGGTTGTATTTATTTAATTTTGCTCCAAGGGTTTTATTGCCAGGAAATTATTCCTCAGTAGCCACTTATACAAATTTTAAATATATATACATATATATATATACTTATATATATGTATATATATGTTTCATTTAGTTTGTAAGAGCAACAAACATACATATTTTAAATATACATCTATATATATATATATATATATATATATATATATATATATAAATTCTTATATATATATTTCTTTTTAAGACCTGGAGACACATACTGACTGAAAAGGAAGTATTCCATGCAAGTAGAAATCAAAGCTGGAGTAGCAATACTTACATCAGCCAAAATAGACTTTAAAGTAGACTATTACATGAGACAAAGAAGGTCACTACATAATGATCAATGGATCAATCCAAGAAGATATAACAACCTTAAATATTTATGTATGCACCCAACATAGGAGCACCTCAATATATGGGGCAAAAGTTAAAAGATAGGATATTACGGTCCTCTGACTCTTACACCCCTTCTCTTTCTAATGTACATGCATTTGCATCGACTTTTGCCTCTTAACCTTGGAATAGGTGGCTGCCTGCTGAATGGAATGTAATGAGTAGTTCAGTTAGTCACTCAGTTGTGTCTGACTCTTTGTGACCTCATGGACCATAGTCTACCAGGCTTTTCTGTCCATGTAATTCTCCAGGCAAGAATACTGGAGTGGGTTGCCATTCCCTTCTCCAGAGGATCTTCTCAACCAAAGGACTGAGCCCAGGTCTCCTGCATCATAGGCAGATTCTTTACCATCTGAGCTACCAGGGAAGCCCTAGTGGTTCTAAGTCTGTTTCTAATTGTACACCTTCTGTTTGTCAAGATCTGTGCTAGACACGAATTACAAAATGAAACACACACACACACACACACACACACACACACACAAAGAGTATGGCATGATCCCTTTCGTTGAAGAACCAAGTCTAGTAGGAAAGATATCACACAAGTAGTGTTTGGTGGAAAATTCAAGTCAGGTTTTACCTTTAGGAAATCATTGTGACAATGCCTGGATTTACATTAAAAACACACAACTTCCATCCTATCACAATCTTTTCATTTCAATATGGTATTTTCATTGGTTTCTCATTACCCAGAGACTGAAGTTTAGACTTCTTGGATCCTTTGCCAGGCCTTATGCCAAAGATTCCCAGTAGATGTGCTAGGTCTGCTGAGATGAGGCTAAGACTGAATTGTTCAAACCCAATACCCAGTGAGATGATGTTTGGAGGTGGGGCCTCTAAGAAGTGATTAGCTCATCAGGTTGGAGTCCTCTTGAGTGGGATTAGTGTTCTTATAAAAGAGACACTGGAGACATGTCTTGTTCCTTTGGCCATGTGAGGTTATGGTGGGAAGATTGCTGTTGATGAGGAAGTGGGTCCTCACCGGACACTGAATCTACCGAAGCCATGTTCTCAGACTTCCGGCCTCCAGAACTGGGAGGAATAAGCTTCTGCTGTTTTTAGGCCTTTGGCATATTGTTATTGTGGGGTTTCCCAGATGGCTCAGTGGTAAGGAATCTGCCTGCAATGCAGGAGGCACGGGTTCGATCCCTGGGCTGGGAAGATCCCCTGGAGGAGGGCATGGCAACACACTCTGGTATTTTTGCCTGAGAAATCTCACGGACAGAGGAGCCTGGTGGGCTACAGTCTATGGGGTCAAAAAGAGTCAAATGACTTAGCAGGTAAAGAACAATTTTGTTATTGCAGCCTGAACAGACTAAGACAGATGATGACAGCCTTGTCCACTTACCTTGGTTTGTACCACAAATGTGATCATTATTCCACATGTACCTCAACCTCAAATGGTTTGGGAAGCCTTGTCCTTCACAACCTGTCCCTGACTTTCCTGCCAAATTTCCTTCAGCTGTCTTTTCACACACAGGATCTGTTTCTTGTTTCTTGTCCATTTGCCATGTTTCCCAAGCTACACACTTTTGCTCACATGGTTCTTTCTGCCTGGAAGTCCCGCTTGATCCTTTCCACCACTTCTGTGTAGCCTGCAAATTCTTGAAAAAAATTACCCATAAGTGACCTCTTTCATAAAGGATTCCCTGCATTCATTGTCCTTTGACCTGCAATAGTATTTTATCTTTCTTATGGCTTTTGTCATCTGTTTTATCACTTGGTAGTGAAAGGACCTAGAGCTGGGTCTGGCACATAGTAGGGCTCAGGAGGCCGACTGGCCAGCCTGCCTGCCTTCCCTGCCTGTTTGTGGGATTTTAGGAAAATTACTTAAATCATTGGTTCTTAAACATAGCTGCACATCAGATGACCTGAGGAGGTTTTGTTTAATGACATGATGCCCAGGCCATACTGCAAGTCAATGAAACTAGAACCTCTAGAGGATGGTTTCCAGCATCAGAGTTCCCCAGGTGACTCCAATATGCAGCCAGGGTCCAGAGCCACTGCTTTGAACAAACAGAGCCTCATTTCTTCATTCCAAAAATTAAATGCAATGTTTGGCATAATGCCTGGTGCATACTACTCAGGCAGTAACTGTTAATTATTGTGTTTTATCTCAGCTTTTCATTTCTTGGCCAAAAGTGCCTTGCTCATAGTAGGTATGAAGATAAATGTTGGTGGAATAAATGAATGCTCTTTGGGAAGGCATCCGGGAAATGCCCAGCAGGTTGTTGCAGAGAGCTGGCCTTAATGTGGAACTAAAAGTTGTATGTGGAGCAGAGACATGGAAGTTTGGTTGTTCCTGGGTGCAGGCAATGGGGGAGAAGTGGAGGGGGATGCGTACTGGCTTTATAAGATTTAAAAGCAATAATAAAACCAACTACAAGTCTATCTCCTTTTTATGATCATCTCCCACTGGAAATTCTTAACAGTACCGGCGATAAAAGGCTTCTTGCTGGGGTAGACTTCTCCTAGTACCCTGCCCTCTCTGCCTTATCTTTTCACTACTGGCTCTGAGCCTAATGAGCTAAATGGCTGGAGAAAGAAGCAAGGGAACTGTAAATTCTATTTATAAATTAAGTCATATAAAGCTAGACTAAGTAATTAAACTGTGACCCATAATTAAATTCTTGTATAGCATTTGGACCCTGAGATTTCTTCCTGCCGTAATGGTTGGCAGTCTGCAAGGTGGGCTGATGACTCATATGAGGTCCTGGGGCCAAGTGGTGCCAAGGTCACTGTCTGAAGAGAAGGATCCTTGAGGGACAGTGTTGGATGTGGTTAGGGGAAGACGAGATTTTCAGGGTAAAAAGTGAGGAGCAGAAGCCCCAGGCCCTCTGGAGCATTGAGAAGTGGTAGTAGCATCCTAGATTAGTGAATGATGGCCCAGCAGGAAGGAGTGGAGGTTTTCCCATTGCTGGCTCTAGCCCACCTTTCACTTTCCACTTCCTACCCTCCCCTTCGCATACCGACCTAGAGCCACAGACATCAATATGCCTTCTTTGAGCAGTCTCCTTTTCACATCTCTCTGTCCTTGCCTGTGGTGTTGGCTGTGTACAATTCCTTTCTCCATTAAAAAAAAAATTAATGAAAAAAAAAAACTGGAATGCTCTATGAATTTGTGTGTCATCCTTGTGCAGGGGCCATGCTAATCTCTACATCATTCCAATTTTAGTATATGTGTTTCCCACGCGAGCACCCTTCTCCATCCTGCACCAGGCAACTTAGTCCTTCAAGAGTTAGCTCCAAGGGACCTATGGAGCCTTCTCCTGACTCATTTAGGCAGTGGCAAGTCTACCCCTGGGAAGCCCAGGTGGCTCAGTGGTAAAGAATTCACCTGCCAATGCTGGCAGTGCAGGAAATGAGGGTTCAATCCCTGGGTCGGGAAGATCCCCTAGAGAAGGAAAACAGCAACCCACTCCAGTATTCTTGCCTAGAGAATCCCACGGACAGAGGAGTCTGGCAGGCTACAGTCCACGGGGTCGCAAAGTTGGACACAACTGAGCAACAGCGCATGAGAAGTCTTCCTCTGGCCCATGCCGTGACCTTATGGGTAACAGTTCTCTGCTGAGTCTCTCCCCATTAAGGTCCCGAGTAGCAGAGTCCCTGTTCAAAGCTCCTACAAAGTGCCTGGCAGGATGGAAGGTGCTTAACACCCCTCTGTTGCCTAAGTGAGTGAATGACTGAAGAACAGACAGCCCTGCACAGAAGGAGAGGTGATATTACCCTTATTTTTCAGAGTTAGATGGTCAGCTTAGGGGCTCTGTCTTGTTTAGCTTCCTGTTGCCAGCACCAGTGTGGTGCTCAGCAGATAGAAATCGCACAATGAATATTTGCTAGGTGAATAGAGGCAATTGAAAAGAGATAGACTTTGGCACAAATTTCCCTCCTCCCAGCTCCCTACTCCCAAAGAAATAAAGTAAGCTAAGTATACTGCTAGGACAGGTGTCAGTATCCACTGTGTTTACAAAACAACACTGTGTATATTAACAAAAGCTAGGGGAGGGCAGGCAAGGCCCACCAGGTCTAAGATCAAGGGGAGATTTGTTGGAGGTGGTGGAGGAGGGATGGGAGAGAGGCATGTGGAGCCCAGGAGGCCCAGCCGGGGAAGCAGGGAAGGAGGAGGAGACCCTGATGAAAGGTCTAGAGCCTCCTTCAAAGGGAGGTCACAGGAGAGATGCGGCCTTGAGAGGGAGTGGTTTGTGGGGAGGAGCATGGTCCCCTGTTTGATAAGCGGCATGAATGGCCAAGAAATGCTTTCAGAGCGAGACAAAGAGGAGAGAAAACTGGGAGGTGGGGGGATTGGACCAAGAGGTCTTTGAGGAATCCAGGGGTGAGGCCTGGCCGTTTACTTGCCCACAAGCACCAAGGGTGGTCTGGAAACACACCAAGGTTTGACATCTGCTCATAACAGTTAAAGAAGCGGGACTCTATTCTAGCTGGGAGCCGCATGAGGGCAGGGCCTGCCTCAGTCTTTATTAAATGTGTAGCCTTGGGATGACTCTAAATCTCTGTGTCCTCCTAATGTCAAATGGGGATAATCAAAGTACCCATCTCTTAAAGGGCTTATGAGAATTCAATAAGTCGATACAGATAAGCAGGGCCTGAGTCTAGTAACTGCTCAATAAATATCGGTAGTAGTAATTATTTCTAATGTATCATTGGGCATTTCACTAGCAGATTCCACAGTTTTCTGTATTTTTCCACCTAAGGGAGGGAAATGCTAAAAGGGTCTTTGAGCATTCCTTACTCCAGAGGGAGCAGAAGGGGGAAGTTGGATGGGAGAGAATTAGACATTCCCTTAGGCATTTTTTCCTTTGGGGTATTCTGTCATATGACTGATATGTTATGAAGTTTTGTTGTTCCCCAAGCAGAGCACAGTAGTCAGCTGTGTGGACTTGGGGACGTCATGTTCCCTCTCTGAGTTTCTTTTTGCCCATCTGTCAGTTTGGAAGTACTGATTCTCTGCCCTCTGGTCGCTCTCTCCACTCCATGAGGACACAGATTCTAAATAGGTCAAGGACTGAGAGGGGAGAGGGGAGACAAGTGGGCACCGGCAGGTGCTATAAAGACCAGTTTGGTCAATCACGGACATCTGAGTCCTGTGTGAAGTCAAGGGGCTGCCCAATCATGGTCTTCAGTCTCTCCGTCCTCAGGAGTCCCCAGAATGGCTGGGTACGCTGCACTGGGGGAAAGGCGGAGAGATGGTTGGCCCAGTGGGCAGCCGCTCTGGTTACACGGCATCCCTGAAGGAGCTACAGTGCAGCCGGAGGACATCCACGTGCCGTGGAGCCATTTGTTTCTCTGTAGCCCTGCGCTGGGTTTCCCAGGTGGCTCAGTGGTAAAGAATAGCCTGCCAACCAGGAGATGTGGGTTCGATCCCTGGGTCAGGAAGATCCCTTGGCATGGGAAATGACAGTCCATTCCAATATTCTTGCCTGGGAAATCCCATGGACAGAGGAGCCTGGCAGGCTACAGTCCACCATGGGGTCTCAAAAGAGTTGGACACGACTAAGCGACTAAACGGCTGCAGCTACAGCTGCAGCCTTGCATTACAGGATAGGTATGAACTGAGTTCGGTGCTGCAATGTTTTATCAAACCAGATGTCCCATCGTGTACGTCCCCTCTGTATCAACCCTTACAGGCTGAACAAAATTGCAAGAAAACCTCTGCCCTCTCCGCCTACACCCTCAAGTTCCTTCAAGTCATCTGTAATTTGAGAAAATGTTTTTTTTCAATACCCAAAGGCTATTTTCTCTGCCTCAATCTCTCTTTCTCTCTGTCATTCTCTCTCCCTTTCCCCAAAGACATGTTTTTCTGTAAATACTGCAGCTTAGCTGTGAATCACAGATCAAAGCATTGCTTCTTCATTCATCTTTTGAGGCCAAATGCAATTTATAATGTCTGTGGTTTGCACTCATCTGTCTCCATGTCATCTCGCTTTAAATCAGCAGAAAGCAACCCACAATAAGATGGGGAAGCGCCCTGCGGAAGCAGAGTGTAATCTGAGCCCAGTGTTCCTGAGCCTCTGTACCCACAGGTAGAGCGATCTGGGGCCTTGATTGTATCCGACATTAATCTTGGTAAACAACTTGTTTTGATGAAAGTTGAAAGCCAGATGAAGCAAGGGAAATTCACAGTTATCAGAAAAGAAAATGTGCTGCTTTCCTCCTTCCACCCCTTCCTGCACTTTTCAGACACATCTAAGACTTTGTCTCTTTGGGCCAAATAAAGGAAGTGTGGAAGCTGGGCTGTTTTCCTCAGAGAATATGCCAATAGATGGTTCTGGAACTTTTAGGGAATTGGACATTTGCAGAGCCAGGTCAGAGTTTAGGCTTTGGGAGGAGTCCTGGAGAGTTGTAGGGTATTATTTTTTTTCTTTCTTTCTTTCTGCTTTCCTCCTCAAAAAACATTCCTGAAGACAGATATTATGCCTGGTTATTCAACCCATTTGCTTGTCTCCTGGGGACAGGGCTGACACTAATGTTGCTCGCTGTCAGGTTTTTGGATGAAACACTGCACCTTAGAGACTCCAGAGTCTAATGGGGGATATGAGAGACCAATACCACCTGCACTAATGCAAAACGCTTGCTGGATGGACTCAGGTTAAACACATTATTGAATAAAAAGTTTATTTTTAAGCGCACATGCTTATTAAAATGCTGTATTAAAATGATAGTGTGAATAATCCTCATTTTTACTGAATTTGTCTAGGAGACTTAAGGAGCTTAGTTGTCACTCAGGCCAAGCAATGAAAGTTTTGATGAGTTGGTGTCTCTGGTCCTGGGAGTGCCTCAGTTTAATTTAGACTCAGCTCCCTCCAGGCTACTAGATCTGCCTGCCCTACTTTCCCAGAGACAAGGACTAGGGAAGAGCTCCTTCTTTGATCTTCTCCTGGGGAATATACACCATGGAAAGCTGGGGGGTGGGGGCGGTTGGTGGAGGTTAGGGGAGATGAAAGAATCTGGTTAAAATTCCTAGGTTCAGACTTCTCTGAGAAGGGGATGCACCATCAAAACACTGTGTTGCGCTTCAATTTACAAACCAATTCCAGATTAAAATGTCTGATGTAAGGTAAGCGGGGTGGGAGACATTTTTGATGAAGAATTCATATTTAATCTTTTATGAGAATTAAAGCAATTGCTTGCCCAGAATTACTCAGCTACAACATGGCAAGGGGAAATCTCCAAATCCAGTGTTTCTTTCTTTCTTTCTCTTAAGAAAACACACATTATTTATTTGTTTGGCTACGTCTTATTTTAGTCGTAGCATGTAGTCTCAGTTGCTCCGCGGCATGTGGGGTCTTGGTTCCCAGACCAGGGATCAGACTCACATCCTCTGCATTGGAAGGCAGATTCTTAACCACTGAGCCACCAGGGAAGTCCCCCAGTGTATTTTCTTATTTAAATCTGATCATGGAGACCTACAAGACTAATCACTGCTCGAGCACAAATGCATGTCTGCAGGTAACACAGATCACGCAGAACTCACTGTCATGGAACAAGGCAGGAGTGAGCATCCCCGGTTTTGCATATGGGTAAACTGAGCCTCAGTGAGGTTAAGCCTCTTTCCCAATGTCACTCAGCTGCTAAGTGGCAGAGCTTGGATTCCGAAACAAGTCTTTTGGTGCTAAGTCCAGGGCTCTTGCTAATTTTACTTTTCTGGGTGTTGAAAAATCAACTTGGAAAGAAAGGCAAAGATTCCTTTGCTATCCTGAATTGTCTGGATTGAAGGTCCAGTAGGAAACTGATGCAAAGTGAAGAGTTTGTTTTTCCATAGAGACATAAAATTGTAATGGCTAGTCTCTTGCTCTAATTAAGAGCCGTGTAATTGTGTGCCTTCCTGCTGAAGACAATGGTACTTTATGGAAGATATGTAAATGTGCGGGATGATTTTGCAATGCACTGGGAGTGGGTTGTCAGAGTCAGAGAATAATGGAAAAGGGGTAGAGCAGTGGTGGGGCACATGTGGTGGACACAAAAGTCTGATGTAGAAAAAGATGGTTTTGAGAGAAGACAAGCTGATTAAATGTAAGGGTTGGAGACACCCTGAACAGTAAAAAGCAGAGAATCTAGAAGGTGAGTGGTTTTAAGAATCTGATGAAAACAAGAGAGTCTTTCTCTGAATAACTTTATATGCTCATACTGCTGCTTTCTTAACCCAAATCCTGCGTTAAGCACCGTTGGACTAGAGGGAAGGTAAAAGGGACTTAAAGAATCATTTATTAAGCTCAGCTGGCCAGTCAGGGATCAGGAATTGAGACCTGTGTAAGGGTGAATTTCCCTGCTTGCTCAGTCGTGTCTGACTCTTTGTCACCCCATGGACTATAGCCCACCAGCTCCTCTGTCCATGGAATTTTCCAGGCAAGAGTACTGGAGTGAGTTGCCATTTCCTCCTCCAGGAGATATTTCAACTCATAGATCAAACCCACATCTGTTGTGTTTCTTGCATTGGCATTCGTGTAGGGGTAGACTATACGGAATCCAGAAGCTGTTATATGACCTGCGGTTTAGGGTCTGGAAGGGAGATTGCATCTGGAACCCAGTTGGAAGCCCCAAAAGCCAAGGCAGGCAGCCTGGGGGAAGCTGAGGCAGAGCTAGTTGCTGGGCAGACCCACACCAGATGGGAACTAGCCCGGGGGCACCGTCATATCAGTGAACATCATGTACTCTGAAATGCCCATTTTGTAGTCAAGTAAATCATCTCTTAATGGCATCCTGAGAACATTCTCCTTACAGATTCATAGCAGCAGGAGGAACAAGGCCAGGGAGGGCATCCAGTCACCACCCCAACGTTACACCTCCAAAGAAGGAAGCAGATTGTACCAGCCGTCATCAGGGACTAGAGACTGAGGGAGTGCTTGGAGATCTGGTCCCCAAGTACAAAATGGCCTTGCTAAGGGTGATCTTGATCAGTGTCACCTAGGGGAAGTGTTGGGGTGTCAGATTTCAGCTCTTACTTGTCAGCTAACTTAATAGCAAATTAGAGGTTTTGACTTTGTTTAGTCATGAAGTTGTGTCTGACTCTTTTGCGACCCCATGGACTATAGCCCAGCAGGCTTCTCTGTCCATGGGGTTTTCCAGGCAACAATACTGGAGTGGGTGTCCATTTCCTTCTCCAGGGGATCTTTATAATGCAGGGGTCGAAACTGCTTCTTCTGCATTGGCATCAGTATAAAGATAAGTGGTTCTTTGCTTGTACACCCTTGGTGGGAAGTAAATTGGTATAGCCACTGTATGCAAGTTTCTCAAAAAACTAAAAATAAAACTATTATATGACCCTGCAATTCCACTCCTGGGTATATATCCAGAAAAAAAAAAACTAATTGAAAAAGATGCATGCACTCCAATGTTCATAGCAGCATTATTAACAATTACTAAGATACAGAAGCAAGCTAAGTGTCCATAGACAGATGAATGGATAAGAAGATGTCACACACACACACACACACACACACACACTGGAATCAATCATTAAAAAAAGAATGAAATCTGGCCATTTGCAGCATAGATGAATTTGGTCAAACGAAGAAAGACAAATACTGTATGATGTCACTTATACGTGGAATCTAAAAAAGACAACAAACTAGTAAATATAACAGAAAAGAAACAGTCTCACAGATGTAAAGAACAAATTAGTAATTACCAGTGGGGGAGGTGGAGGTACAAAATACTGAGTGTGAATAAGTTGAAGGACGGCACAGGGAATACAGCCAATATTTTGTAGTAACTGTAAATAGAAAATAGCGTTTAAAAACTGTACAGAAAATAAAAAAAATTAAAATAACAAAAAAGGCAAACGGCTCTTTTAGAACACTCCATGCTTTGAAATTCAGGGGATTTCTCACAAAGGTAGGCTGCCCTGGTGGCTCAGACGGTAAAGAATCTGCCTGCAATGTGGGAGACCTGGGTTCGATCCCTGTATCAGGAAAATCCCCTGGAGAAGGGAATGGCTACCCACTCCAGAATTTTCAGTGAGGACTCCCACAGACAGAGAAGCCTGGTGGGCTACAGTCCATGGGCTCACAAAGAGTTGCACATGACTGAATGACTAACACTTTCACTTTCATGAAGGTATCCTGTCCATCTGGTCCTGCAGAGCTTAGGAGCCAGGGGAGTGGACATGTTAACTCTGAAGTAAGACTTACCTGAAAGAGGAGTAGGATTGCCTGGATTGTCCTACATTCTCTTTTTTAAAATAAAAAGCATGCCCAAGAAATGATTCATTCCTCCCCATGCTGTATCCCGGAGGGTATAACTGACAGGTTGATTTGGACAAAGAAACAATACAAACAAGGGTTTCTCTGCCAGAACCTATTTTGCAAAAGCTAGGATCAGACTATAGAGTCAATATTTATTCAGTAAAGGTCCATTATTGGAGAAGGAAATGGCAACCCACTCCAGTATTCTTGCCTGGGAAATTCCATGGACAGAGGAGCCTGACAGGCTACAGTCCATGGGGTTCCAAAAAGTCAAACATGAGTTAGTGATTAAACAATAACAGCAAAACACCTATCCTACCCCTACTTTGGTCAGACGTTGTGCTTAGTACATGGGGTTAGGGACAAACGGTCCTTTCCTTGTTTGGAGACAAAGTTGTTAACTACTTGCTTAGTCGTTCAGTTGTGTCCAGCTCCATGGACTGCAACATGCCAGGCTTCCCTGTCCTTCACAGTCTCCTGGAATTTTGCTCAAATGCATGTCCATTGAGTCAGTAACGGCATCCAATCGTCTTATCCTGTAACCACTAGCGTGAAGTAGAATCAAAGAAATGAAAATTAAGAGTTTGGTGTGCTGCAGTCCATGGGGTTGTAAAAAGTCAGACACGACTTACTGACTGAACAACAACAACAACAACAACGGGTTTGGGGAATAAAACGGGGATTACACTGAGTTTTGACTGATGGCAGAGACTGTCTTATCTGGCTGTCACTGGATGTGAGTCAATTTGAGGCATTTCCTCTAGGCTGGAAGAGAAAACTCTGAAAGACAGTGAATGTACCATGGTTCTGGAAAGAGAGGACTTCTGGGGTCACCAAAGCTGGAATGAAGTTAGAGGGGAGAGATCCTTAGGCCCCTGTTTTAAGACTCTCACAGAGAAGCTATATGGCACTGGGGTAGGTCTTGAAGCTTGGAGTAGCTTTTGCTATTTCTCAACCTCGACACTTTGGGGACTGGTTAGTTTTTGGTTGTGGGGGGGCTGTCTTGTGCATTTCAGTAACCTTCAGGGCCAGTAGTGAGCTCTCTCCCAGTTGTGACAACAAAACTGTCCCCAGACATTGCCAGATGTCCCATTTGGGGGCAAAATTGTCCCCCGTTGAGAAGCACCTGCACAGCTGGAGGTGAGAGAAAAGCACGTGTCTGACAATAAGTCACACTTTGCCTGGGTCAGTTGGGAATAGTGGCCACAGGGTTAGATAAGGAGAGGGATGTAGTGATGGAAGAGGCTGGAAGAATCATTTAGAGCTGAGCTGAAATCCTTGCTAATAGCTTTGCTAATAATTGGGACTTTTGCATCAGGAGAGCAATGAGGTTTGGAAAGGGGAATCTGACCGGAGTACAGAGATGGGCATGGACCAGGGCGAGAGTGAGGGCAGAGGACTGGAGGCTGCACCAGCCCAGTGGGAGGGAAAAGGGGTCTAACCTTAGGGAGGGTGGGGAGGAGAGGCAGGTGTGAGAGACGTTACTCAGGGAGATTGGAAACTTGGTGACAACCAGAACGTAGTAGGTGAGTCAGAGAGGAATCAGATGGGCAAGAGGGAACTTTGGAGGAAAGAGCACAGCATTGACTTAGATAAGGAGATTTGGAGGAGGAGGAGCAGGTCGGACTTTGAAAATGAATTCTGAAGCCCTAGTTTTGTCTGGGCCTCCATGCGGACACCTAGTGTGTGTGTGTGTGTGTGTGTGTGTGCTCAATTGCTCAGTAGTGTTTGAGTCTTTGAGAGCCCATGGACTGTAGCCCTCCAGGCTTCTCTGTCCATGGGATTTCCCAGGCAAGAAAACTGGAGTAAGTTGCCATTCCCCATCCAGGGGATCATCCCAACCCAGGGACTGAACCCATGTCTACCACATCTCCTGTATTTGCAGGCGGTTTCTTTATCCCTGAGCCACCTGGGAATCCCACAGACACATAGTAGTCACTCAATAAAAAATTTTAAAAATGGATCTTGAATAATCAATTATTGGTTCAGGTGGAACAAGTCATCTCTATGTGTTCAGTAGGGCAAAGATAAAGGCTAGAATCCTACTACTGGTACTATTAATAGTAATAGTAATAACAACAACAAAACTTTGTGACCCCTTGGACTGTAGCCTGCCAGGCTCCTTTGTCCATGGAATTTTCCAGGCAAGAATACTGAAGTGGGTTGCCATTTTCTTTTCCAGGGGATTTTCCTGACCCTCCTGCATTGCAGGCAGATTCTTTACCATCTGAGTTACCAGGGAAGCCCAATAGTAGTCATAATTGCCATTTATTTAGCATTTACTATGTGCCAGGCACTGCACTGAAGTTTTGCACACTATCTCATTCGGTATTTGAGTACTCCTATGAGATAGATACTAGTTTTATTCCCACTTTAGAGATGATTTCATTCATCTCTATTTATTTAGTAACCACTATATTTTGTGCATCCAGTCCCATCACTTCATAATGAATAAATGGGGAAAAAGCGAAAACAGTGACAGATTTCATTTTCTTGAGCTCCGGTGACTGCAGCCATAAAATTCAAAGATGCTTGCTTCTTGGAAGAAAAGCTATGACAAACCTAGATAGCATATTCAAAAGCAGAGGCCTCACTTTGCTGGACAAAAGTCCATATAGTCAATGTTGTGATTTTTCCAGTAGTCATGTACAGATGTGAGAGTTGGACCATAAAGAAAGTTGAGTGATGAAGAACTGATACTTTCAAACTATAGTGCTAGAGAAGACTCTTGAGAGTCCCTTGGGGAGCAAGGAGATCAAACAAGTCAATTCTAAAGGAAATCAACCCTGAATAGTCACTGGAAGGACTGACGCTAAAGCTGAAACTTCAATACTTTGGCCACCGATGTGAAGAGCTGACTCGCTGGAAAAGACCCTGATGATAGGAAAGATTGAAGGCAGGAAGAGAAGGGGCAACAGAGGATGAGCTAGTTGGATGGACTCAATGGACATGAGTTTGAGCAAACTCAAGGAGATAGTGAAGGACAGGAAGCCTGGCGTGTTGCAGTTCATAGAGTCCCAAAGAGTCAGGCACGACTTAGTCAGGATTGAACAACAACAATGTATTGGGCACTGTTTTAGGCACCTGAAGGGTTTCCCTTGTGGCTCAGACGGTAAAGAGTCTGCCTGCGATGCAGGAGACCTGGATTTGATCCCTGGGTTGGGAATATCCCCTGGAGAAGGGAATGGCTACCCACTTTGGTATTCTAGAAAATTTCCAAGGACGGAGGAGCCTGGCAGGCTATGGTCCATGGGGTTGCAAAGAGTTGGACATGATTGAGTGACTTCACTGGGATATATCAGTGAATAAAACAGGGCAAAAGAAAAACCCTACCATTGTGGAATTTGCCTTTTAGAGGAGAAATGAACACACTAGAACTTAGTGAGATGAGATGCCTGCCTGTTCACATGGCTGGAAAGTGCTGGAGTGAAGCTCACAGCAAGTCCAAGTAGACACCCATGGAATACTCCTTTGCAAGGCAGGCACAAAAGAGGAAAGACTGCCCAGTGCCAGCATGTGAGAATTCTGGAGCCCAGATCTTGGATATGAGGACAGAGGGTGCAGCTTCCTGAGGGACAGAATTATTGAATGATCAAAAGTGCATGTAGTTTCTGGGAGCTTCCATGACTAGGGGCAGACTGACATTGCACTCACAGTTCTACACAGCTCCAATCAGACAGGCATCTCGTTTCTGGTCAGCTATGAAGACCTCTAGTTTCAGTCAAGAGTCTGCAGGTAATAAGAGGGGCAGTGGAGAGCCATGTCCATCCACCATTAACCTTCCCTAGTTTATACATTTTGCACTACTTATTAGCTGCCCTGGGAATAAGCCAAAATAATATCAACTAAATTTAAGTCCATATGCTCAGTCTTGCCCACTCTTGGCAACAGACCTGACTGTGCTCTGGTCCCACTCACTGGCTTACAGTTTTCTGACCACATCCCTCCCCTAACTCAGCTGAAAAGGATAGACTTGGTTTTATACACTTGGGTAGAAACTTTGTCTTTTCTCAAGAGGAACAAGGGTAGATGAGCAAAGAAAAAAAAAAGATGAGCATTTTTATCTCATTCTCCTCTTGGGCAGAGGAGAGTGTACTTTGTACTTTGCACTGTGTATATCTCCTGAGGGTTTTACCCATGACATAGCATTTCTCAACCAACTTCTAGAGTCAGTGCCTCAGTTCACACTGGTTGGTGGTGTCCACTATCCACTGCTGGGAAGAAAAGCCAAACCCACTGGGCATAGAATGCACAAGGCCTGGCCTTGTGGCCCTGTACATTTAACTTAGTCAGGAAGCTTTTGGCCACTGTATATATAAAACCAAAGTGACACAATGATAACATGTTGGCTCACACAGTAAGAAGGCTGCCATGACCTGTAGTTACAGTATGACCCCAGGCTGGATAACATCATTAAAGACCCGGGATGTTCCCTTCTCTCCATTCTGCCACCTTGATGTTGGCTTTATCCTCAGAGTAGTGACAAAATGGCTGCTGCAGTCCCAGCCATCACTCTTGCACCAGCAATGATCAGAGGAAGAACACATTTCCTTTTATTTTGTTTCCTTTCTCTGTTTTGGAAACAAGAAAACTTTCCCAGAAGCTTCCTAGCAGATTTCAACCTGACATTTAATTGGTCAGAGTTGGGTCACTTGCCCATTTCTAAATAAAGCTTTGCCAGGTGGAATAGTTTCACTGCAGTTGCCTCATAGATAAACCAGAGTCACCACCCGGAGCTGGGATTGACATCAGCATCCCCTTAAATACAGGCATGCTTGAAAGAGGATGTGGATGCCTGGACCCAAACTCATTTCTGTTGGAAGGAGGAAGAGAAGTGGGTAATAACCTTGGATGGGCAACCAAGAGTGCTTGCCTCAACAGCTCCCCTCTAGCTTCTAGGGGTCAGCACTATCTGTACTATTAGATTAGAGAAGTGGCTCACCTTTCTATTTCCCTTTACTCAGCCCCACACTGAGGCCCCCACATTGGATGCCTTTGGACCACACCAGCTGAAGTCCTGCTGTTGTGTTTTGCTAGTTATAATCTTACTTTGCACATAGGAAAGGCCTTTCTTCCAACATGCTCTAGGCACTTTTACAGACTTGATGACCTCTGCCCAGCGGACTAGTATCCTCCATTTATGGAGGTGGTGTGAGGGTCACAAGGCAGCCCCAAAGGCCCAATCAGGAGGCAGAGCACAGTCCCCTCCCGGGTCCTCCGACGGGGATGACGGCCCGGAAGGGCCAAGACTCCCTGTGCAGGACTCTGGGTGCAGAGGTGCATCTGTGAACAAAGGCTTCCTTTGTGCTGACTGGAGTTTCTGGAAAAAGTTAGCTCCTCAGCAGTCTTGGAGAGGTGCTCAGTGATTACACAGACGCAGAGTGGATTAGAAAGGCTGAGATCAGTGTTTGTTTATCTTGGCCTCATTCCAGTTTCTGTCCTTACCTTTGGGTAAAACCATTGGTAGGCTAATGGATTCTTCTGAGAAATACCCAGTGCCTTTGCTAGGCTGGTCACCATGCTGGGTGGTGTATACACAGCCATGAACCAGACACCGTTCCTGATCTCAGAGAGCTCGCAGATGGTGGCGGAGACAACTCAAGAAGAGGTGATCACAAGACACTGGGCTTCATGCTTTAGGCCTCCCTGCTCGGGGTCGGTGCTGGGCTTCCAGGAAAAGTTGCTGTTCAAGCTGAGACTTCAGGGATAAAGGATCAAATATTGGGACTTCCCTGGGGGCACAGTGAATGGAGGACACCCAGGTTTGATCCCTGGTCCAAGAAGATTCCACATGCCACAGGACAGCTAAGGCCATGCACCACGACTACGGAGTCCGAGTGCCTAGAATCTGTGCTCAGCAACAGGAAAAGCCCCTGCAAAGAGAAGCCCACGCATCACAACCGAGAGGACCCCTGCTCGCTGCAACCAGAGAAAGCGGCAGAGACCCAGAGTGGCTGAAACAAGCAAACAGAAAATCAGACATTGCCTGTTTCTAAGAAAGATCATGTTTTAACTCAAATGTCTTTAAGTTTGAGGAGCATTAATTCCACAGAATGAGAACTTTAAATCACCTTGCGAGGGGACATAAAAAATAAATTTGGGAAAGAAGAGAATAAGCAATCTATAGGACTCTGCAGAATTTTTAATAAATGAACTGATAACCATGAATCTCTGAGATATGGAATATACTTTTCCCAATTATATTTGACCACAACGTTCTTTCTGCCTACTCTCTCCCAGATGAGTGACTTCACTGCTGAGAATCCACAGCATGGGAACTGAGTTGAGATGGAGCATCATAGTTATGCTCTGAAAGGTTCCGGGGCAACCATTTGATACAAGAGCTGTGTTTATTTGATGGCCTTATTTACCCTGTAGAGTGGACACTATGATCTCCCGAAAAAATTAAACTCAGCCGAGTGCAGTAAAAACATTCTTCCTGTAGTGAATAAGTTAGCGATGGACATGTGGCCCCATTTTCTGGCCAATAGAATAAGACAGGAAGTATGCTAAGGGCTTATGGGGAAAGCTTTCCTACCCTAAGAAAGAGAAAACAGGAAGAGACAGCTGCTGTCATAGTCTCTCTGAATATGACAACTGGAACTGTAGAGACATCTTGCCACTAGCCTGAGTAGCAAACTAACACCCAGATGGCAGAGTAGAAGCTGGAGCAATGTAGGTCTTTGAGGACACTGAGTTTCTGATTAACTGCACCTGGAGCCTATCCTATTTATTGACTTAACTTTGACTTCTTATTGTGTAATAATATATTTCCTTATCTTTTAACTAGTTTGAGTCAGACTTTTTTTGTTATTTGCAGTCAGAAGCAACCTGGCTAATGAACTTTCTTACTTTAATCGTCTTATGAAAAATTTCCACGTGCAGAGTTAGTCGTTTTCTTGGTCAAAGCTAACAATTTGGATTGTCAGAGGCAGGAAGAGTTGTTCTGGGCTCAGATGTCTGAGGCAGCAGGTGGTGTATTAGTGATGCCCAAGGCAAGACCGAGACTCCTCTGGGGGAGGTAAATGGGCACTTTTGTAGGCCGACTTTCTAGTGGGGCTAATGGATGCGTTTGTTGAGGAGAGGCAGATGGGACCTCCTGCAGACACCAGCCAGCAGCCAGAACTCAGGGAGGCAGGGAAGGCAGAGGAGAAGCGGTTTCTTTGCTGACTGATTTGGAAAAGGCCTGAGTTCTCACGCAGGACTGGCAGGCAGACTGTGCCCACGCATTCTCCATCTCTGTCTCCTGGGTGATGTGGGCAGAACTTGGCTGCTTGGAGAACTCTCACCCCACCCCACTTCTTTTGCCTTAAGTAACATCTTCTACCCTTTGATGGTTTCTTTCCTTTGGTGTCACTTGTTTTTTTAATCGTTCAAGTTTATTTTATACATATTCAGGGAAATTTCTTTTTTAGAAAGATCTTTTGACATGATTATATTGGTAATTTTACCCATTAACTTTTTTTTTAACCATCTTAATGGTTTTTAAGTGTAAATTTCAGTAGTGTTAAGGATATTCACCTTGTTGTGAAACAGATCTCCTGAACTTTATATCCTGGGTGATGGTTAATTTTATGTGTCAATGTCCCTAGGCGATGAGATGCCAAGATTAAACACCACTTCTGGGCATATCTGTGAGGATATTTCTATATGAGATTCCTTGGAATTGGTGGATTCAGTAAAGTAGATTGCCCTCCCCAGTGTGGGTGGGTGTCATCATCTGTTGAGGGCCTGGATAGAACAGAAAGCATAGAAAAGAGGGTTTGTTTCCTTCCTGTTGGCTTGCTGAGTTGGGATGTTGGTCTTCTACTGTCCTTGGACTGGAATTACAGTATGGGTATTCTTAGATCTCCAGCTTGCTGATGGCAGATCATGGAACTTTCCAGGTTCCGTAATTGTGCAAGCTAATTCGTCCTAATAAATCTGTCTCTCTTTGGAGAACCCTAATTAATACTCCTGCAAAACTGGAACTCTATACTCATTAAACAACTCCTTCTTCCCTTCCCCTGACACCAGCCCCTGGTAACCACCACTCTATTCTCTGTTTCTGTGAATCTGACTGCTTTAGATACCTCATGTAAATCATATCATATGGTGTTTGTCTTTTCGTGACTGGCTTATTTTGCTTAACATTATGTCCTGCTTATTTAACTTATATGCAGAATACATCATGAGAAATGCTGGACTGGAAGAAACACAAGCTGGAATCAAGATTGCCAGGAGAAATATCAATAACCTCAGATATACAGATGACACCACCTTTATGGCAGAAAGTGAAGAGGAACTCAAAAGCCTCTTGATGAAAATAAAAGAGGAGAGTGAAAAAGTTGGCTTAAAGCTCAATATTCAGAAAATGAAGATCATGGCATCTGGCCCCATCACTTCATGGGAAATAGATGAGGAAACAGTAGAAACAGTGTCAGACTTTATTTTTTGGAGCTTCAAAATCACTGCAGTTGGTGATTGCAGCCATGAAATTAAAAAACGCTTACTCCTTGGAAGAAAAGTTATGACCAACCTAGATAGCATATTGAAAAGCAGAGACATTACTTTGCTGACTAAGGTCCGTCTAGTCAAGGCTATGGTTTTTCCAGTGGTCATGTATGGATGTGAGAGTTGGACTCTGAAGAAGGCTGAGCACCGAAGAATTGATGCTTTTGAACTGTAGTGTTGGAGAAAACTCTTGAGAGTCCCTTGGACTGCAAGGAGATCCAACCAGTCCATTCTGAAGGAGATCAACCCTGGGGTTTCTTTGGAAGGAATGATGCTAAAGCTCAAACTCCAGTACTTTGGCCACCTCATGCGAAGAGTTGACTCATTGGAAAAGACTCTGATGCTGGGAGGGATTGGGGGCAGGAGAAGAAGGGGACGACAGAGGATGAGATGGCTGGATGGCATCACGGACTCAATGGACGTGAGTCTGAGTGAACTCCAGGAGTTGGTGATGGACAGGGAGGCCTGGTGTGCTGCGATTCTGGGGTCGCAAAGAGTTGGACATGACTGAGCAACTGAACTGAACTGAACTGATGTCCTCAAAGTTCATCCACATTGTAGCATGTGACAGAATTTCATTCCTTTTTTTAGAGTGAATAATATTTCATATAAACATGTACCCCATTTTGTTTATATGTGGTATATATATCTATATATAATTCATCCATTGATGACATTTGAATTGCTTCCACCTCTTGGCTATTGTCTTGTCATCACTTTTACTTATTATTGTGATTGGTGTTTGGGTTTCTAATTCTGTTGCCCGCATTTTATTTTAAACAGATTGTTCTAGAATGATTCATGGAAAGAAATGCCCCAAAGGCAACTTACCCTAAGAAAGATGATCTTGATAATGAGGTTTCAAGGAAAAAATTACCTTGGAAAAAAAGCCCATGACAATTAATATGTGCTCCATGTGTAGCTAAACAAAAATGTATAATGTATCAATACAAGGTGAGTATCTTTCATTCAGTGTAATAACTAATTTCAGTTCCAATCTGAGCCAATAACTGCAGCTGAAATGCAGGCACATTTAAATATTCATTTTCTTACCCATAAAAGCTAATATAGGCTCCATATTAAAAATTTGAAAAGCAGAAAAAAAAAACCCACTGCCATTTAATGAGGTCATATTTTCAGCAGGGCTTTTGTACCAAATACTTTAAAGATATTCTTTTACATCCACATCATCCAATATTCTTGTTTGGAAAATCCCATGGACAGAGGAGCCTGGCAGGCTACTATCCATGGAGTTGCAAAAGAGTCGGACATGACTTAGCGACCAAGCATGCACTCTTTGAAGTAGGCATTTGTAATATTTTGGGTGAGGAGCTGCAGGCTGGTGAGAGGATACCTCCTCCCCAACACTGCTGTTGCACACACCTCCCCAGTCAGGCCTGATTCACTCACTCTGGATGCAGAATTGGGCTGAACACTGGAGCAGGTGTGGCTCACCTGCGTGAGCTCTCCCTTGGCCCTGAAGTTCCCATGGGCTGCTAGGCTGCGGTGCCTCTCTCTGCATTCGTAAAAGCCTGTCCGAGCTGGGAAAATAACTCAATTCTTGCTCCACTGTTGCCCTTTTATGTTTGGGCATACGACATCATCCTAGCAAAACTTAAACTAACAACCTTTGTATTTCTAGTAAAGAGATTGTTTCCAAACATTGGGCTTTCTTGGTTTATTAGCCAAGCAGCATAACTAGGTCCACAGAACAAGGACCTTCTCATTGTCTACTGCCCTGGAAAGCCCACTGCCTTCCAGCCCACTCCTATGAACTGATTTGGTGGCTCTGACGCAGGTTTTGAGCTGGTGGTAAATTCATTCTTCTGGATATGTGTGTTTAATGATTACAGGTAAAGCAACTGAGCCTCAGAGAGGTATAATATTTCACCAAACATCAGACATCTAATAAGAAAGAGTCGGACTAGAATCGAAGTGGCTGCGAGTTAACGTTGACAGATGGATTTCGGACTTGGCAAAGTTCCTTATCATTTTCAAGTGTTGCTTTTCACATCTGAACTGGGGATGATAGTAACTGCAAGGATTGTTGTAAGGATTAGAAGTAATATACGTAAAGCGCCAAGCACAGTGCCTCCGGCTTGGTGGGTGGTCTACAGCTGTGAGTGACTATAATTGTGCTCCTGACTCCAAAACCTTTCCAGCTTTCCTTGGAACAACAATACTTCTCCCACAGAAATCAAAGAGTTGGGGCAAAAAGAAAGAAAACCATTAAATCATCCATAGTTGCATCCTCCCAGGATCAAAAGCATGAGCTTTTGGTAATTTTCCCCACTCTCCCATTTCTTTCTTGTTTTCTTCTATAAAGTATGTCCCCATAGTTGTAATCATGCCGTATGTATGATTTGTAATGATTTCCTTTTCACTTTTCATCACATGCTAGGGTGAACTTTAATGTCTACTTTCCTACCCTTGGGTTTTGTGGGAACCAACAGCCCTGGAGATTAAAAACCTCTGTGGTGACCGCCCTTTAGGAAGTGTGGGCCTCTCCACAGTGGTAAGTAGGAGTCATGAGATGTTTCTTAATTCCTTTGTGCTTTCAGCTGTTTTTTCAGAGCTGGAGCTATTCCTTGGCATGTTGGTATCTTGACCTTCACATTTCCTCCTCTGAAACAGCTTCCCATTTTTTCCCTCTCTGTGAGTACTCTTGCCTGGAAAATCCCATGGGCGGAGGAGCCTGGTAGGCTGCAGTCCATGGGGTCGCTGAGAGTCGGACGTGACTGAGCGACTTCACTTTCACTTTTCTCTATCATGCATTGGAGAAGGAAACGGCAACCCACTCCAGTGTTCTTGCCTGGAAAATCCCAGGGATGCGGGAGCCTGGTGGACTGCCATCTATGGGGTTGCACAGAGTCGGACATGACTGAAGCAACTTGGCAGCAGTGCTTCTCCCAACGTCCCAGCCTCTCCAGTCATCTTCCTCATTTGCCGCTCTTACTCCTGGCTGAAGTAAAGTGTTAGTCACTCAGTCCTGTCTATGGAATTCTCCAGGCCAGAGTAGTGGAGTGGATAACCATTCCCTTCTCCAGGGGATCTTCTCCACCCAGGAGTCGAACCCAGGTCTCTTGCACTGGTGGCTTCTTCACCTGCAGAGCCATCAGGGAAGCCTGACTCCTGGCTAAGCTCTTAACAGGCACTTTACTGCTATTTTGGAAACTGTTGTTCTCTACTCTCAGGGATCACCACTGGACTTTTCTTCAGTTCCCAAACCTCTGAATTTCACTGAAGCCTGTCCTGCAGTTCTGTGAACTGAGGCCCTAACAAATGGGGTCACGCTAGCTTTGGCTGGCTTCCTACTGTTGGGGAATGCATTGACTTGTTTCTTCAAGACTACTTGCAGTGTGTTGCTTAGTTGCAGTTCCAGTCTTCTCCACAATCCTCAGCCTCCAACCCTGCCCCAGGCAAGTCAACAAGAGGATTCCTCCTTCAACCAGAAATGGAAGGTGCATGGGGAAACTGCCCCAGAGCTGTGCTTCTCTATCTCAGATTTTCTTTGCGTATCTTTAGGCTCCCTTTCTTCTCTTTAGTCTTGAGAAGAGTTCTGTCTGATTGCTAAAGTCTCTCTCACCTCTTCCCGCCTTCTTTAAAACTGTTCCACTAGTTGCTCATGTCTTGAATATATGTTCACATATATTCAAGACATATATTCAAGTCTACACATCTTGACTATTTTTTCTAAATATGTAGACATTTCTTCCATCCAGAAAATAAGAAATAATAATGATAGTAATCAATCATTCCTTTAACTCTGCTTCCTTTTCAAGTCACTTCACTTTTTTTTTCATCAAATTTCTGAAAGATTAGGGTGCCCCATGCCTTCCTTGTATCTTGACTTTGCCTTTACATTCTAATGTAATTGCTTTCTTACAGGTCACTAAAGACCTCAATCTTGCTTTATCTTATATTTATTCCTTTTCTCTGTCCAAATCAACAGATATGTATTTAGCTCCTCACTGGGCACTGTGCCCCCTCATAGTGCAACAGGTTTAGCCCCTGCCTTCCAGAAGCTCACAGTGTCCTGAGGAGGTGGCCTCAGGGGTCAGCCAGCTCTTCTTCCCTTTCTGACATCACAAATCTCCATTCTCTGTCTTTTTTTCTACCCTCCCACAGACCCTCTTCTGTATTCTTTCCTAGTAACCATCACTGATACCCCTTATCTTGTTTTGAAAATTAAAGCATTCCCCACGGTTCTTTCCTTGGTCCTTTTCTCTCTATTTCAACATCTGCCCTCAGTTGTCACCTCTATTTCACTAGCCCTGACTACCCTCCTGCCAACTCGCTCTTATTTTAGCCTGGGATCATTATAGCGTGTTAGATATTCCAACAAAGACATTCCGCACACACTTCCCACTGGAAATGTGCAGCAGTGAGCTCATTTTCCCTCACCTCTCAGGCATTTCCCCTCTGGCACGCGGACCTCCTCTGAGACCTTCCGACAGTGCAGGGTGGGCTTGAACTACCTCATCCTGTGCCATTGGCCATGGCTGGTTGGATCTAGTCTCCCAAGTATATGGAATGATGGCAGACATCAACTGCTCTGGCTGAACTAGGAGTGATATAGACTCAGAAGTGAAGCTCCCATCTTCAATCATGCATGTGCAGAGGCAGAGAAATCTGGTTTGTGAAAAGAGGCACAAATAGAGCAAAGTGATGGGGGGATGTGAGTTATGCAGACTTGGGACGACCACGGCCTTTGATGTATTGCCCATTCTTGATTCCAGTCCCTTCCGACAGTGATCCCCAACCTTTTTGGCACCAAGGATTGATTTAATAGAAGACAATTTTTCCAAGGACTGGGGATGAGGGGGATGGTTTTGGGATGATTCCAGCATGTTACATTTATTGAGTACTTTATTTCTAATCTAATGCCACCACTGATCTAGCAGAAGGTACCAGTCTGTGGACCAGAAGTGAGGGACTCCTGCCTTAGGGGGATGTTTAGCTATACTTCCTGCCCTTAAGTTTTGAGATATAATCCTGTATTTTTATAATAAGTTCTCCATTTTCCACTTCAGTTCAGTTCAGTCGCTCAGTCCTGTCCCACTCTTTGCAACCCCATGAATCTCAGCACGCCAGGCCTCCCTGTTCATCACCAACTCCTGGAGTTCATTCAAACTCATGTCCATCGAGTTGGTGATGTCATTCAGCCATCTCACCCTCTGTCGTCCCCTTCTCCTCCTGCCCCCAATCCCTCCCAGCATCAAAGTCTTTTCCAATGAGTCAACTCTTCGCATGAGGTGGCCAAAGTACTGGAGCTTGAGCTTTAGCATCATTCCTTCCAAAGAAACCCCAGGGTTGATCTCCTTAAGAATGGACTGGTTGGATCTCCTTGCAGTCCAAGGGACTCTCAAGAGTCTTCTCCAACACCACAGTTCAAAAGCATCAATTCCTCGGCGCTTGGCCTTCTTCACAGTCCAACTCTCACATCCATACATGACCACAGGAAAAACCATAGCCTTGACTAGATGGACCTTTGTTGGCAAAGTAATGTCTCTGCTTTTGAATATACTATCTAGGTTGGTCATAACTTTTCTTCCAAGGAGTAAGCGTCTTTTAATTTCATGGCTGCAGTCACCATCTGCAGTGATTTTGGAGCCCCCCAAAACAAAGTCTGACACTGTTTCCACTGTTTCCCCATCTATTTCCCATGAAGTGATGGGGCCAGATGCCATGATCTTCGTTTTCTGAATGTTGAGCTTTAAGCCAACTTTTTCACTCTCCACTTTCACTTTCATCAGGAGGCTTTTGAGTTCCTCTTCACTTTCTGCCATAAGGGTGGTATCATCTGCATATCTGAGGTTATTGATATTTCTTCTGGCAATCTTGATTCCAGTTTGTGTTTCTTCCAGTCCAGCATTTCTCATGATGTACTCTGCATAGAAGTTAAATAAGCAAGGTGACAATATACAGCCTTGATGTACTCCTTTTCCTACTTGAAACCAGTCTGTTGTTCCATGTCCAGTTCTAGCTATTGCTTCCTGACATGCATACAGATTTCTCAAGAGGCAGGTCAGGTGGTCTGGTATTCCCATCTCTTTCAGAATTTTCCACAGTTTATTGTGATCCACACAGTCAAAGGCTTTGGCATAGTCAATAAAGCAGAAATAGATGTTTTTCTGGAATTCTCTTGCTTTTTTGATGATGCAGCAGATGTTGGCAATTTGATCTCTGGTTCCTCTGCCTTTTCTAAAACCAACTTGAACATCTGGATATTCATGGTTCACGTATTGCTGAAGCCTGGCTTGGAGAATTTTGAGCATTACTTTACTAGCATGTCAGATGAGTGCAATTGTGTGGTAGTTTGAGCATTCTTTGGCATTGCCTTTCTTTGGAATTGGAATGCAAACTGACCTTTTCCAGTCCTGTGGCCACTGCTGAGTTTTCCAAATGTGCTGGCATATTGAGTGCGGCACTTTCACAGCATCATCTTTTAGGATTTGAAATAGCTCCACTGGAATTCCATCACCTCCACTAGCTTTGTTCGTAGTGATGCTTTCTAAGGCCCACTTGACTTCACATTCCTAAGTCCACATAATTGAGCTTCAAATGAAAGAGCCTTAACTGTAACATTCACATACCTGGACCTCCATCGTATTACCCTTCACCCTAATAGTGAGAACTCGCTTCCTTACAGTGTACTTCTTGATCATATATTTGATACATGCTATTTTGCAATTATTTTGTGTCACTTAATCCTATGCTAGCTGCAGAAGGTTGACACTGTTCTTCTTTTTACTCTCCTAATAAGAAAAGTATGGGGCAGAAGGCAAGATCGTGTTTCCAATGATCTGAACAGTTCTAGTATAACAAGGATTTCCTTTGTGCCACTTTATTGTCAATGCTTCCTCCAGTCCAAGCTCCTGGCAACCACTGATATAGTTTCTCAGCTTAAACATTTCCCTTTTCCAGAGTTTCCTAAAATGGAAAATCAAATGTATATAGCATTTTGAGTCTGGCTGCTTTCATTTAGAATACTGAGTTTAGAATTCATCTATATAGTTGTGTTACCAGTTTATTCCTTTTTATTGCTGTGTAGAATTCAGTGTGTGGACCCACCAAAGTTTGTTATCTATTCCCCACGTGAGAAACAATTGGGTGTTTGATACCTTTGCATGCTGCTGCTACTGCTAAGTCGCTTCAGTCGTGTCCAACTCTGTGTGACTCCATAGACGCAGCCCACCAGGCTCCCTCGTCCCTGGGATTCTCCAGGCAAGATCACTGGAGTGGGTTGCCATTTCCTTCTCAATGCATGAAAGTGAAAAGTGAAAGTGAAGGTGCTCAGTCGTGTCCGACTCTTCACGACCCCATGGACTGCACGCTACCAGGCTCTTCCATCCGTGGAGTTTTCCAGGCAAGAGTACTGGAGTGGGATACCGTTGCATAGTTACAAATAAAACTGCTGTGAATATTCACATGCAGAAATAAAAATAGTAAGAACTCTTTTTTTGTCAGTATCCAGGCTGAAAAACTCTCATATCGTCTTTGTCACTTCCCTTTTTTTTTATCCCAGCTCCCCCATCCTATCCCAGTACCTGACATATCCAATGGAGCTGATCTTTAATATTGCCCCTGTGGGGGAAAAAGCTTTAGAATTTGTCTCTTCTTTCCACTCCTCCCATCACGTCTAGGTTATTACGTCTTATTCAGAGTTAGAAGGCTCTTTATTGGTTTTCTGTTTCTGGTCATTTTCTTTTTCAATTTATGAAAGATCTTCAATGCTTGTTCTGTACACGCTGACTGAATACCATACTTCTCACCTGAAATCCCAGACCTTCGATGGGCAGCTACCTAATTCCCTATCTTTCCATTCTTTGCATAGGCTTTCTAGCCTTGGAGGTCAGCCTGCATGGACCACGTCACCAGAGCCCCTCTGTGTTTGGTTTCGGGTTTTGTTCTCCCAGTTGGAGGCTCTGGGAGGAGGTGCAAAGCGGGGAGGAGGGTGCAGACAGGGTGTTCGCCCCCTTAGTTCTCTCCCTTCAAGAACCCTTCAGGGTAGCTTATCCCTTAGCCAATGGTCATCACTTATCCTGAAGTGGTCTCTATATGACTTTCTGTCCTCCAGATTCTGCCAACCTCTCCTTTCTTAAGCCTTACTTTATCAAGTGTTCTATTTTGGGTACCCGTGGTTCCTACCTTCTGCTCTGTAGTTACTCTAATTTCTGCCCATGACTTTGTAAATAGACATTTTCTTTTTAATTATTTATTATTAGTATTAGTTAAAATTTATTTCATTTTTTGGCTGCGTTGGGTCTTAGTTGTGGCATGTGGGCTCAGTAGTCGTGGCATGTGAAAACTTAGCTGCCCCCAGCATGTGGGATCTTAGTTCCCTAAGCAGAGCTCGAACCTGCATGCCCGGCATTGGAAGGCAGATTGTTCACCACTGGGCCACAAGGGAAGTTCCAAACAGTCATGTTCAAATAAACATCTCTTGAACTGTCCTAAATTTTGTGTGCCATTCTTTTGGGAGCCTTGACTGCTACAGAGCAAAATGCATTTTTCCACTACTTCATACAACAGTTTTGAGAACTAAATATTTTAGTATACACTTGATGTTAAAATAGTGCCTAGACCATAGTAAGCTCTTAATAAATGTTGACTCATTAGTAGCATCTCCCATGACGTCTTGTCTTCTACTTTGCAGATTAGCTGGATGGTGCACTTTCTTTTCGGAGTCCCTGTATGCTCTCACCACCATGCCTTGAAGATACTATTTTGGCTGCTGGAAGACCACCCTCCTTTCTTTTCCTACTCATTTGACACTTTTTCATTACGTGTTTTCCTTACTGACATGTTTCTTCCCCAAGCAGATCACACTGTGTCTGCCTCTGTGTTCCCACAACCCTTTCTACCTCTCTCTCTGGGCACTTTCCACATTCTGCTCCTTCCGAGATGGATGGGTGTCTATATATATGTCATTTCTTCCACTACATTGTACCTCCTTTAAGGCAGAGATCAATCCTACTTATTTTTGTCCATTTTTTAAAATGCTTTATTCCGTTAAAGAAAAATGAGTCCCAGCCCCCTACAATCCATTTTGCCCACAGCAGCCAGAATATTTTTTAAAAAAACATAACTGAGATTATGCTGCTCCCCTACCCAATCTCTCCAGTGATTTTCCTCTGCGTTGGAGTCAAATCCATTCCTCTTCCCAGCGTGCACAAGAGTCAAATGATCTTACCCCCACCTGCCTCGCTCACCCACACTGACCACCTTAAGTTGTTTCTGCAGGAGGGCCTTTGACTGGGTGTCCTCTGTCTGGACTCAGATTCGTCCAGCTCTCCGTGGGGCTCACTTCTTCCTGTCGCTCAGACCACAGCTTTCATGCCACCTCTTCAGAGAGACCTTTGTGACTCTCCATCTAGAGTAACCGTGACGTCACGCCCCGCTTCATTTCCTTGTCTACATAGCATTTCTGTTTGCTTTTCCTAAAACAGCTTTATTGAGATGCACTTTACGTGAATGCCCTGTTTAAGTTACACAATGCAGTGGGTTTTAGTACATTCCCAGAGTTGTGCAAACATCAGAATTGTTTAATTTTAGAACATTTCCAGCCATGGAAACCGGTACCTATGAGCCGTGAGGTAGCACCTCCCCGGTCCCCGCGACCACCTTATCTTCCAGCCTCTGGAAACCACGGAACTACTTTCTGTGTTTGTTCTGGATCATGCCTATACAGGAACTCAACCAACACGTGGTCCTTGGGACTGGCTTCTTTCACTGAGTGTCATGTTTGTTTCTAAAATGGAAGTCAATTGATTTATTTGCTTCTTTGTTTATTTGCTTGGGCTTCTCTAGTGGCTAAGACGGTAAAGAGTCCGCCTGCGTTGTGGGAGACCAGGGTTCGATCCCAGCATAGGGAAGATCTCCTGGAGAAGGAAATGGCAACTTACTCCAGTATTCTTGCCTGGAAAATCCTGTGGGTGGAGGAGTTTGGCAGACTACAGTCCATGGGGTCGCAAAGAGTCGGACATCTGAACGACTTCACTTTTACTTTCACTTTATTTGCTTGCTTATTTATTTTTAAATTTGTTTTTCACTGAGTGTCATGTTTTTGAGGTTTATCCATGTGGTACTGTGAACTGGGTTCTTCATTCCTTTCTGGTGCCAAGTTTTGTTTCGCAGTATGGATAGCCCACGTTTTATTTCCACTTGGGTTGGGTTGTTTCAGGTTTGAGCCTCCTGTTTGCTTTTCTGTCCATCTCTGTGAAAAAAAAAAAACGGGACCTTGTTTACATCTGCTTGTTCACAACTATAATGCCACGAGTACTTGCCTGGTGGAGTGGCCTTGTCCCTGTCTCTTGTCTCTGGGAAATTAAGTGAGTGCATTGAAGAGTTAGGGACCCTAAGGGAGTGCAGCAGACCTTGTTCTGGGGGTGAGCACGTGTCTGGCACAGAAGAGGGTCCCCAAAAGGTTTTCTGAATGAGGAGCTGTCCTGATGCAGAAGGCCGTGGGCGGCAGGTGGGTGTCTGCCTAGCACTCCCCCGTCTCCCTCTGTAGCCTCCTTCCCACCTCCCTTCCTCTTCTGGCCTGTGCTGTCAACACCTAAGGTCTTGGGCAGAAAGCAGGAGGCTGCTGTGCAAAGAGAGACAGAAGCAGGCGGCCTCCAGGGCAGTCACGGAGCGCCCAGGTCTCCGGCTCCTGGAGACTGAGATCTCACAGCTCTTCCTCTGAGCCTGAGCCTCTCCAGGAGCTTCCCAGGTGAACAAGTCAATAAACTCCTTTGTTGCTTCGGCCAGCTTGGCTTGGCTTCCTGTGACTCGCCGCAGAGAGAGTTATGATGAATACGCTTGGGTTCCTTCTCACCTAACTGGTTTGGTGACCATAACAAAGAAAAGTTGTCTCTGATGAGAAAGTATGTGCACATCCATCATTTAATTCTACTCTCTTAACAGAGGTGGGGGAAGGGTGCGGTGGAGAAGAACCACAAAAGGAATTTTAAATATGAAGAAACAAAGGACTAGAGATGCCAGGTGATGCACCAAAGGTCACGTAGCTTAGAGGTTGCGCATCCAGGCCTTAAAGCCTGGACCCCTGGCTCCCCACTGTGAGTGCTCTGCCTTCTGGGCCACAAGCCGTAAACAACTGTCTTCGGGGTGAAGAGGTGGCACTTGCTCATGAGGGCTGTGGTTGTGTGCCTGGTGGCCTGCACACTGCCTGGAGTGTTTGCTGAGTCAGTGACAGGGCTGAATTGACCAGGTTAAGCTACCAAAGCAGGAAAACCCCTCCAGGTGCCCTGGAGCCAGGCAGGGCCAGCTCTTTGTCACCTGAGAACTTGAGCAGAAGGGAAAATATAAGCTACAAAGTGAAAAGTAAACACAGCGCTTAGCAGGGGTCAGGCTCCTGCTTCTTCTGTTCCTTTGCCTGCTCCGTGCCCATGTGGCTTTTCATTCTAGACTAGTTCAAACTGGTGGAATCAGCAGGGTTTCTCAAGGATGCCACCTGAGTCAGGCTTCCTGGAGACATACATCAACCACAGATCTCCAGGAAGATGAAGAAGATGGATTTTGACTTTAGAATTACTGTCCCCAGCTCCTGCCCCTCTCCCACTCACTGCTACCAAGAGTTCTTTTTCTGCCTTTGCTTTGGTATTTTCTCTAATCTAAGCACTGCACTGCAGCCATAGTGATTCAATCAACATGCTTCAGACTCTCCATGGTTTTCCTTCTGACTCTTTCTCTGCCTGGCAAAGTCTTATTCATCCTTAAAAACCCCACTGAAATCTTACCTTCTCTAAAACAGTCCTGCTGGGATTCTTCTTACTCTGAGTTGCCATCTCCCTTTATAAACATCACCTTGTGGTGATGAACAAGTTGCATCATAGATCTTGCTGCATTTGTTTTCTAACCACACTACCATTCCTTGAAAGCGTTTCTGTCTTCTTTTTTTTTTAATTGCTCTATGCATTTATTAGCTAATATTAATGGAGCAGAGGGGACGTTTCTGTCTTGTGAAGTTTTGTCTCCCAGTCCCCAGCCCAGCAGTTGCACAGTATGTGCTCAAGAAATGCTTGCTGAAATTTCATGAACAAAGGCTATCTTCTCTTGGGATGAAGCCCTGAGACTGCAAGAATAGCTGAGTGCATTAAAAAAAATTATTGAAATTTTCTTTCACATGATGACTGATGACTCAAATGAAATTATTAGAAATGCAATCAGGCAAATAAAAGAGGACCTTTTGGCAGATATGCTTAGAGAAACTCGGGTTATGAGTTATTCCTTATAAATAGAAGAGCCCTTTCATATTGCTGTTCTGGTAGCTACCTTGCACCTTAGATGATGAAGGTGTGATTTTGGTGTTTGCGTGCATGCTAAGTCACTTCAGTCGTGTCCAATTCTGTGCAACCCTATGGACTGTAGCCTGCCAGGCTCCTCTGTCCATGGGGACTCTCCAGGCAAGAATACTGGAGTGGGTTGACATGCCCTCCTCCAGGGGATCATCCTGACCCTCTTATGTCGCTCAGATTGGTGGGCAGGTTCTTTACCTCTATAGCACCACCTGTGGTAAACGCTGAAGAGGAGCGAAGTACCCATTCTATTGTGCTGTGCTTAGTCGCTCAGTCATGCTTGGCCATTAGATTAGATTGTATTAGATTGAAAGGGCTGCACTAACAAAGTACCACAAATTCAGCGGCTTAAGCAACAGAAATTTTTTGTCTCACAGTTCTGGAGGCTAGAAGTCCAAGAGCAAGGTGTCTTCAGGGTTGGTTCCTTCCAGGGGCCGTGAAGAAGGCTCAGTTTCCTGCCCCTCCTCGAGCTTCTGGGGGTTTGCTGGCCATTTTTGGCATTCTTGACTTCTAGTAGCATCACCCCTTGCCCTGCTTTCATGTTCAAATGGCATTCCTTCCATGCGTATGTCTGCCTTCATATCCCACTTTTTATAAGGACAGCAGTCACATTTGGGCTTCCCTGCTAGTTCAGTCGCTAAAGAATCCACCTGCAGTAGTATAGCAGACTGCCTGCAATGAAGGAAACATGGCTTTGATTCCTGGGTCAGGAACATCCCCTGGAGAAGGAAATGTATTCTTGACTGGAGAATGCCAGGGACAAAGGAGCCTGGTGGGCTATAGTCCAGGAGGTCACAAAGAGTCAGACACGACATAGTGACTAAACCAACCAACGGTCATATTGCATCAAGGTCCACCCTAATGACCTCATTTTAACTTGATTGCCTCTGGAAAAACTCTATCTTCAAAAAAACTTACTTTCTGAGGTACTAAGGGTTAGGACTTCAACATACAAATTTTGGAAAGTCACAGAGCCATACTTAGTGACCCTGAGGGTTGAAAGGTGAACTGAACTCAGAACCAGAGTCCTAAAGCCAGTGTGGCCAGAGTAACAGAGTTGCATGGGATTTTCAGTGAAGTTTGTCCCTCTTCCTTGAGTCCATGACCTAGTGCAGATAAGGCTTCAAGAGTCTCAGACAAAGAGATGTTAAGAACATTAAAAAAGACACAGGTGAGTACACATATAAGCTGCCATGTGTCAGCCACTGCCAGGACTTTCTTTTAAGATCCTGTGCTTAATTTTGTAACTTTTTTTTTTTAAAGAGGAACTCTTCTTCAAATGATAAAAGATCCAGGCTATTCAAACTTGATCGGCTCTGTCTCTTGATTTTGTGGCTCCAAATGGCATATAAGACTTTTTCTGTTCCTTCATATACTTTGGAAGTAAAGTCTCAAGGTAGGTTTCCTCTTCAAGTTCAGTTCAGCTCTGTTCAGTCGCTCAGTCGTGTCCGACTCTTTGCGACCCCATGAATCGCAGCACACTAGGCCTCCCTGTCCATCACCAACTCCCGGAGTTCACTCAGACTCACATCCATCAAGTCAGTGATGCCATCTAGCCATCTCATCTTCCGTCGTTCCCTTCTCCTCCTGCCTCCAATCCCTCCCAGCATCAGAGACTTTTCCAATGAGTCAACTCTTCACATCAGGTGGCCAAAGTATTGGAGTTTCAGCTTTAGCATCAGTCCTTCCAAAGAACACCCAAGACTGATCTCCTTTAGAATGGACTGGTTGGATCTCCTTGCAGTCCAAAGGACTCTCAAGAGTCTTCTCCAACACCACAGTTCAAAAGCATCAATTCTTTGGCACTCAGCTTTCTTCACAGTCCAACTCTCACATCCATACATGACCACAGGAAGAACCATAGCCTTGACTAGACGGACCTTAGTCGGCAAAGTAATGTCTCTGCTTTTGAATATGCTATCTAGGTTGGTCATAACTTTCTTTCCAGGGAGTAAGTGTCTTTTAATTTCATGGCTGCAATCATCATCTACAGTGATTTTGGAGCCCCCCAAAATAAAGTCTGACACTGTTTCCCTATCTATTCCCATAAAGTGATGGGACCAGATGCCATGATCTTCGTTTTCTGAATGTTGAGCTTTAAGCCAACTTTTTCACTCTCCACTTTCATTTTCATCAAGAGGCTTTTGAGTTCCTCTTCACTTTCTGCCATAAGGGTGGTGTCATCTGCATATCTGAGGTTATTGATATTTCTCCTTCCAATCTTGATTCCAGCTTGTGCTTCTTCCAGCCCAGCGTTTCTCATGATGTACTCTGCATATAAGTTAAATAAGCAGGGTGACAATATACAGCCTTGACGTCCTCCTTTTCCTATTTGGAACCAGTCTGTTGTTCCATGTCCAGTTCTAACTGTTGCTTCCTGATCTGCATATAGGTTTCTCAAGAGGCAGGTCAGGTGGTCTGGTATTCCCACCTCTTTCAGAATTTTCCACAGTTTATTTGTTATCCACACAGTCAAAGGCTTTGGCATAGTCAACCTCTCCAAAGTCCTGCCTAAATGAAACACCTGACCACCGAGCCCCCCGTGAAACCAGAATTTATTCCTTTTGCCCTACCTGCCTGCTGCCATCTACATGGAATGGATCCCCTCCTGTTTCCTGCGAGGAGCAGCTTCTGAGTCTCAGCAGAGCCCTCTGGTCTCTGGGCAGTTACCCCTGAAATGAGCATGGGACCACAGAGCCTAGGATGGATGGACTAGGGTGAAGGGTGAGCAGGGGAGGTCCTGGAGGAGCTACCACTTGCCCAGCGGCAGCCTGAGAGGTGAGCTGACCTTCACTGGATATGGAAAGAGAAGGTGACGGCTCTTTCAACAGCAGCTCCTCCCCCCCAGGCAGCAAAGCTGCGGAGACAGCTCAGGGCAGAGCCCTGAGGGAAGTGCCACTCTGCACACCTAGCATTTCCCATGTCTTTGGGCTTTGCCCTAACTCCCTTAGTTCTGGTTTTTTTTTTTTTCCTTCCATAATGTGATTGCAGAGCTGGATGTTGGCAGCACTGCACTTGGATAGGATTGGGCTTTTCATTTGCAGAGAATTAACTTGGCAGAGATGTGGTATTTAATAGCTTAGGTTGATTGATCAAAATATCAGCTATCTCATTTCTTGAAAATGTTTTATGTGTGTTGAGCTTCTTCTCCTAAGGACACAGTGTCTATTTGAATTTCCCTCTCCTAGATGAGATTTATTTGTACCATTCAGGCAGTATAATTGATGTCTTCCATATTCTATATCACAATTTATAACCAGCATTTCCAAAAGCCTGGGATTATAAGGCCACAGGGATGGGTATCTTTACTGGTCTGCCACCTTGAGATGGGCTGGATCCATTGGGTGGCAGAGCCAACACTATCCTCTTCTTTTTTTTAAAGTAGAAGATGAAATTTACTTGAACTTTAGAGATGAAGCACACAGTTTCAAAGAAATGCCAGATGTTCAGGGAGTGGTTTGCCAAGGCTTCATAGTATCTGCTCCCACTCTTAACATATACATCAGTGAAATATCATCCTTTTCTTAACAGGACTTGGTGACAGGGCTCAAAAAGGCTAGTCATTACTCCAAAACTCTAAATAATCAAATCAGGTGGACATTCACTGATTGCTTAGTGATTGGATGTTATGATGGCCAGAAAAACTTCACTTCAAATCGACTAGATATTTAGGAAGTCCACTTAACTCTGAAGGCATGGCCTAAGAAATAATTATCTCCATTTTGTTGATGAAAGCTTAGAAGCCCGAAGAACAAGGGGCTTGTTCAACTTGATATTGAATCAAGCATGTAAGTCATATTAGGCATTTCTGACCTCAGGCTAAGAATGGAAGCATATTATAAAGAAAAGCAATAGAGACAGGAATGTAAAAGGAATGCGACCCTGTACTTAACACTGCTAATTATTAGAGAAATGTAAATCAAAGCTAAAATGAGGTATCAGCTCACACCAGTAAGAATGATCATCGTCAAAAAAATCTACAAATAATAAATGCTGGAGAGTGTGTGGAGAAGAGGAAACCTACAGTGTTGGTGGAAATGTAAATTGGTGCAGTCACTGCAGAAACAGTATGGAATTACCATATGACCAGAAATCCTGCTTCTGGCCATATAGCTAGAGAAAACTGTAATTCTAAAAGACACATGCACACATATGATCATAGCAGCATTATTTACAATAGCCAAGACATGTTCCTTGGACTGTAAGGAGATCAAACTAATCAGTCTTAAAGGAAATCAGCCCTGAATATTTATTGCAAGGACTGATACTGAAGCTCAAGCTCAGTACTTTGGCCACCTGATGCAAAGAGCTGACTCATTGGAAAAGACACTGATGCTGGGAAAGAAAAGGGAGCGGCAGAGGATGAGATGGTTAGATAGGATCATGGATTTAATGGACATGAGTTTGAGCAAACTCTGGCAGATAGAGAAGGACAGGGAAGCCTGGCGTGCTGCAGTCCATGGGGTCAGAAAGAGTCAGACATGGCTTGTGGGCTAAACAACAAGAACAACAAGACATGGAAGAAGCCTAAGTGTCCATCAACAGATAAATGGGTAAAGAAGTTGTGGTACGTACATATCATGGAATATTACTCAGTCATAAAAAGGAATGAAATAATGCCACTTGCAATAATATGGATGGTCCTAGACAGTATCATACTTTCTAAACTTGCCCACTTCTCTCAGTTTGATCACCTAATGGAAGCCCACCATTTCTGCCCCCCCCCTCCACACCTGCCCAATACCAATAGTTTGAATATAACCGTCTTACCAGCTCCCCTTATAAGTCACAGACCTGCCTCTGGAATAGTTATACTTGGCTCCCTGGTTCAATCAGGTGTGGCCTGTTGGGGCTGCAGTCATGTGGTACAGAAGACAGTCTCCTCATTTAGGTTAGAGCCAAGACTGTTCTTCTCAGCCCAAGGTGGCAGATATCTCAGGAGAGGGCAGTGGGGCTTGTGGTCACTGTGACTGTCCACTCTAAATAACATGCTGACCTGGCCAACACTATGTCCCTAGGCAACTGATCATTTATGCTAATTCATCTTCCAGCTTCTTTTAAGTGAAGGGCAGCTGAGGCTGGCTGGTGGTTGTGTCCATTTGTGGGACTACTTATAAAGCTGTAGGAGAGACTCCAGAGGAAAAAGAAAGTGAGAGAAGAAAATGGCTATCAATTAGAGAGCTGATAATTTTGTTCTTCTGGCAGCAACATGATATAATGACTAGATGTAGGTCCCTGGGATGTACAATTATTCACCATGAGGCCTCCAGCAAGACGGGTCATGGCTCAGAGCTTGGTTTGCATCTATAAAACAGGAGATGATAATAGCGTATGCCACCTACTTGCCTCTCCTGGGATGTCTGAGGACAAGTTAACATTTGCACTGTGCTTTGAAACTCTGGGATGAAAGGTGTGACTAGACTACAAAGAGGCATTGTACTCGGTGATGTGCATTTGGTCAGGAGCCACTCTGGATTCTTCTGAGGCCAAGCCTGGTAGACTCAACAAAAGTGGGGGGTGACAGCAGGGGAGGGGTTAGAGGCAGTGAATGTTACGCCCCTTCCCCACCCCAACCTGTTACCCTGGTCAAAAGGATAACAGGTTGGAAAAGTCCAGCACTGGAGATGGACTTGCTGATAGACTGAAGGATGTGGGAACTGTGGGTTGTCTCTGATTTGCAAAAGAAGTTCTCAAAGCAGCAACACTGGACTGAGGGCAGCTTCTCTCTGGAGTGCTGGTGGGGAAGGTGATAACCCAGCCTTGCCTTGCTCCGCCTCCTACCAATCCCCCTGCCACCTGCAGTGATGACCTCCAGGCAAGGCTGGGAGATACACCCAGTCAGTTTCACAGGACATAGGCCCTCAAACAATCACCAGTACCTCCGGCATCACCTCCTTTTCTCAGTCTCTTTGGTATTTACTGTCCTCGTTGAGGCTGGCTGTCCCTGATGGTCATTTTAATTCACTCACAGACATCGTGGAAGGGTGGGCTGTTAGTAGGGCGTGGTGCAGTACTGGCTTGCTCTGGGCCCTAGAACTTGCTTGGGCACGTCCCTAATTGCTGGATAATCCCAAGTCCCTGAAAACTCAGCTATCTTCTTTTTAACTCCCACGTGCTTCTGAATCAATATCCTTGACCTTCATTTATTCACCTCTTCATACCCTCTGATCAAACCTTGATTACTCAGAATGCCTGGTGAATTCCATGGTTCTGAGTGACATTTAGAGTTAAGTAGAGGTAGGGTTCAGAGAAGGCAATGGCAACCCACTCCAGTACTCTTGCCTGGAAAATCCCATGGATGGAGGAGCCTGGTAGCCTGGAGTCCATGGGGTCATGAAGAGTTGGACACTTACTGAGCGACTTCACTTTTCACTTTCATGCATTGGAGAAGGAAATGGCAACCTACTCCAGTGTTCTTGCCTGGAGAATCCCAGGGATGGCGGAGCCTGGTGGGCTGCCATCTGTGTGGTCGCACAGAGTCAGACACGACTGAAGTGACTTAGCAGCAGCAGCAGCAGCAGCAGCAGAGGTAGGGTTATCTTATTTTAAATTGAAAAAAAAAATGTAATAACCATACCTCTCCTGGTGGCTCAGATGGTTAAAGAATCTGCCTGCAGTGTGGGTAGACCTAGGTTTTATCCGTGGGTTAGGAAGATCCCCTGGAGGAGGGCATGGCAACCCACTCCAGTATTCTTGCCTGGAGAATCCCTATGGAAAGACAAACCTGGTGAGCTACAGTCCATGGGGTCGCAAAAAGTTGGACACGACTGAGCGACTAAGCACAGCACACAACGGGTTTTTTTTTTTTTTTAACTATAGTAATTTTAAATTGAAAAAAAAAATGTAATAACCATACCTCTCCTGGTGGCTCAGATGGTTAAAGAATCTGCCTGCAGTGTGGGTAGACCTAGGTTTTATCCGTGGGTTAGGAAGATCCCCTGGAGGAGGGCATGGCAACCCACTCCAGTATTCTTGCCTGGAGAATCCCTATGGAAAGACAAACCTGGTGAGCTACAGTCCATGGGGTCGCAAAAAGTTGGACACGACTGAGCGACTAAGCACAGCACACAACGGGTTTTTTTTTTTTTTTAAAACTATAGTTGATTTACAATGTAGTTTCTGCTGTACTGCAAAGTGATTCAGTTCAGTTCAGTTCAGTCGCGCAGTTGTGTCTGACTCTTTGCGACCCCATGAATCGCAGTACGCCAGGCCTCCCTGTCCATCACCAACTCCCGGAGTTCACTCAGACTCACGTCCATTGAGTCCGTGATGCCATCCAGCCATCTCATCCTCGGTCGTCCTTTTCTCCTCCTGCCCCCAATCCCTCCCAGCATCAGGGTCTTTTCCAATGAGTCAACTCTTTGCATAAGGTGGCCAAAGTACTGGAGCTTCAGTTTTAGCATCATTCCTTCCAAAGAAATCCCAGGGTTGATCTCCCTCAGAATGGACTGGTTGGATCTCCTTGCAGTCCAAGGGACTCTCAAGAGTCTTCTCCAACACCACAGTTCAAA